>OX578136.1:33168967-33378967 GCA_951213105.1 Amaurobius ferox
ATATATATATATATATATATATATATATATATATTAGTGATAAGTTACCTTCTATTTTTATCCTTAGTCTTGATCAATTTTTACTTTCCCTAGAATACATTGTAATGTATAGGGAAAGTATTGGAATCATGCCGAAAATCGCAACTCCAGTTTTCGACGGATCTACACGTTTCGAGACCTCTAGAATACGTAAAAACTAATTTTAGCGTGACGTCTGTATGTGTGTCTGTCTGTCTGTGCAAATTTTGTTTCCACTCTAATTAAAAAACTAATGGACCGAATTTCACAAAATTTGGTAGGTAAGTCACTTGTAGGCGAGTCTGGTGCTGATTAGTTTTGGGTACGATTCGGGATAAAAGAACCCGCTTATTTTTGCGAAATGGCCCGCAAAAGCTTGTATCCACTCTAACTGAAAAACTAATGGACCGAATTTCACGAAATTCGGCAGATAAGTCATTTGTGGGTCACCCTGGTGCTGATTAGATTTAGGTATGCTTCGGAAAAAAATTAACCAGCGTTTTTTTGCAAAATTGCCAGCAAAAATCGTCAAAATCTAAACTAAAGAACTACGTATGCTCAAATATATCCATTAAATGCTTGTTTAATACGTAATTTTTAGCGAAGAAAAGAATAAGACCAACCCCATTACACTAGGATTAGCCGTTCTCGAGATATTTTAGTTTTTCTTATTTTCTCTACGCCGCCTTTGAAAATAAGTCCGGTTACCGAATGAGAACGAAAATTAAATAAAAGTGAAATGAATTTAATTTAAATAAAGAGAACGTGGATATAAGTCTGCAGGGAAAGTCATGTGCTGCCCACATCAGATTTTTACTTTCCCTGCAATACATGGTAATGTATAGGGAAAGTATTGGAATCATGCCGAAAATCGCAACTCGTGTTTTCGACGGATCTACACGTTTCGAGACCTCTAGAATACGAAAGAACTATTTTTAGCGTGACGTCTGTGTGTGTGTCTGTCTGTGCAGATTTTGTATCCACTCTAACTAAAGAAGTAATTGACCGAATTTCATAAAATTTGGTAAGTAAGTCACTTGTGGGCAAATCTGGTGCTGATTGGTTTTGGGTACGATTCGGGATAAAAGAACCCGCCTTTTTTTGTGAAATGGCCTTCAAAATCTTGTATCCACTCTAGCTAAAAAACAAATGAACCGATTTTTACAAAATTCGGTAGATAAGTCGCTTTGGGGTCACTCTGGTGCTGATTAGATTTTGGTATGATTCGAAAAAAAATAACCTGTCTTTTTTTGCAAAATGATTCGCAAAAATCTAAAATAAAGAACTACGTATGCTCAAATATATTCTTTAATTGCTTGATTTATACGTAATTTTTAACGAAGAAAATAATACGACCAACCCCATTACACTAGGACTAGCCGTTCTCGAGATATTTTAGTTTTTCTTATTTTCTCTACGCCACCTTTGAAAATAAGTCCAGTTACCAAATGAGAATGAAAATTGAATTAAAGGTGAATTAAATTTAATTAAAATAAAGAGAACGTGGATATAAGTCTGCAGGGAAAGTCATGTGCTGCACACATTAGATATATATATATATACTTATATACATATATATATAAGAAAAATATCTAAAAATAAGATATACAAAAAACATAATCATAACACTTCATAACATTAAGGCGCCATGCCGCTCTTTCATGTTTAGCAGGTATATAATAGTAAATACATCATCAAATAGAAAAAAGGGGGGGAGGCATAAAGGAATGGGGGAAAGAAAGGAGAGTGTTTACAGGAACGACAGAAAAAAGGCCGGGGGGGATAGTGACCCCCGTTCCCGGTTAAAGCGCTTTTACTCTAGAAACACTCCCGGTGCCCGGTGCTCCTTGTTGGAGCTTCATGAGCATCACAATCTCCACTCTGCCATCTCCATCTACCAATATAAAATGCTGATAAATATTGTTTTGTTTGAAAACATACTGCACAACGGAATAGGTTTTTATCGTCAAGTGCAGGGCACCCCAATGGGGGGGGGGGGGGGGGGGGGTTTGCTCTTCGGTACTTGCAGATATTTACCTGAACAAGTATGAACAATGTACATATTTAGTCAATGAAATGCCATACTACCGCTTTGTTGACGATGTGATTATTGGATATAAAAATCAACATGATCATTTTGAGTTTGGGTTTCACCTGCCTGGAACTTTTGGAAACTAAATATACAAATCCAGGAACTGTTGATTTTCTGGATATCAGTATTTACTACAATGAGAAAGACAAGATATGTTTTAAAGTTTATGACATGAGGGATAATTTTGATTTCGACATTAATTACATTATAGACTGGAAATCTAATTTGAGCAGTGGTATTTTCAGAAATATTATCATAAATCATCTAAATCGATATAAACGTCTCAACACTGAAAAAGAAAAACAGCAACACAGTGTCAATAAATTACTCAGCGAAGCAGCAAAAAGCAATTACCCACTTCGGTATTTAAGGCACTATGTAGACTTGATATTTGAGAGAGAGACAAACAGTTTTACTTGATGATAGCGGGTCGATATATGGTTGTGTGGCATGGTTGATATAGGCTTGATATATGGTTGTGTGGTATTGCTTGTGGTCTTCAAGAATTCTGTTGAGTAATCAGGTTAGGTTTATTCCCATCTTAAGCCCCTTTTTTGCTTCATGGTCTATATACTTCGGGATGTTTCATTGATTTCATCGGACGGAGGAGTGTTTCGGGAAGACAGAGGCACCGGGAGTGTTTCCAGAGTAAAAGCGCTTTAACCGGGAACGGGGGGTCACTATCCCCCCCCGGCCTTTTTTCTGTCGTTCCTGTAAACACTCTCCTTTCTTTCCCCCATTCCTTTATGCCTCCCCCCCTTTTTTCTATTTGATGATGTATTTACTATTATATATATATATATATATATATATATATATATATAAACTTCTAATATTTTGTGTTTTAATCATGGAGTTTATACGAAACAAATACCAACTCCTTTAATTATTTTACATAATATATCCACATATGAAATATCATGCCGGTACCTACATGCGTTCATAAATTATCTTACCCAAATTTTACATGCAAATACGTATACAAATATGCACTTACACAAACAAACACATATGCACACACGAATACACGCAAGAATACATACACATATATGCACACACACACAAGAACACATACATATAAGCACACATACCAACAATCACATATACATATATGCACTGCACACATGCACACAACACAAACATCTTGCAGAGAGTGTTTGAATCGTGTTAAGGAAGTAGGTCTTAAAACATACTTTTCCCACCACTTATTTTTCTTTCTGTTTTCAATTCAGACCAAATAAAAGCATATTAAAATAACTTATTGAGTTATTTTATGATTTTAATGGCAATGCGATATACCTAAACCACGATTTGAAAACTAGAATTTTTTTCCATAGAGACGTCAAAATCCAAGGGAAATCAGCGACTTACTGCATACCAACTTCTTTTATAATAAAATTTATACAGTATGCCAAATGCGACAGTTATTAACTTATGATGCTTTTATATGCAATTTGTTCGATATCAATCTGTTACATTTTCCAGTACATATGTCAAAGTACACATGTACATTTATTGTACTAGATTTTTTTTAATATATTGTTTGCCGAATTAGAGGTGTATTATTTCAGACGGTTAACTATTGTCTAATGCACTTTATAAGTAGTATATCAGTGTTTATTACAACTGCGAAAAAGTACTTAAAGGTATTGT
The DNA here is from genome assembly GCA_951213105.1 of Amaurobius ferox. NCBI lineage: Eukaryota > Metazoa > Arthropoda > Arachnida > Araneae > Amaurobiidae > Amaurobius > Amaurobius ferox. The sequence goes on from OX578136.1 coordinate 33,172,731, forward strand.
TTTTTTATAAAAATGTTCTCATTATATTCAATATTCCGTTATACCAAAAGTTTGTCATAAGAAAATCTCAACACGCTAGTATCGTTCACATACACATAATATTTATAGACAAATAAATCAGAACGTAAGATAATTAAAATACATCTTCTTTATCTATAAAATGAAGTAAAAGGATATTTTTAACCCCGCGGGATACCGAAATTAAAAAAATTTATTTTCTGATATCCCGAGATGTAAAAAATACCCCGGATTGCAATCTTAAAATTACTCTTGCACGCATCCGAAGCGCGCGGTCTCGCAGTTTCGTTTTTCCAAAACCGCCAAATATCGCCAAAATGTAGTAAAACGCAGTTTAAGATGTTTTAATGAATATTTTATTATAAATGCATTGATGGAATAATTTCTTCACGAAGCTCAGCAATATCTCCTACAATTTTTTTTTTTTTTTATCCTCCAAAGCTTAGGGTAGCAGAAATAATTAAAAACATGTATTTTTACTTTCCCTACAATACATGGTAATGTATAGGGAAAGTATTGGAATCATGCCGAAAATCACAACTCGAGTTTTCGACGGATCTACACGTTTCGAGACCTCTAGAATACGAAAAAACCATTTTTAGCGTGACGTCTGTGTGTGTGTCTGTCTGTGTGTCTGTCTGTGTGTCTGTGTGTCTGTCTGTGCAGATATTGTATCCACTCTAACTAAAAAACTAATGGACCGAATTTCACAAAATTTTGTAGGTAAGTCACTTGTGGGCGGGGATGGTGCTGATTAGTTTTGGGTACGATTCAGAATAAAAGAACCCGCCTTTTTTGTGAAATGGCCCGCAAAAGCTTGTATCCACTGTAGATGAAAAACTAATGGACCGAATTTCACAAAATTCGGTAGATGAGTCACGTATAGGTCACCCTGATGCTGATTAGATTTTGGTACGATTCAGAAAAAAATAACCTACCTTTTTTTGCAAAATGGTCCGAAAAAATCGCCAAAATCTAAAATAAAAAACTACGTATGCTCAAATATATCCATGAAATGCTTGTTTAATACGTAATTTTTAACGAAGAAAAGAATAAGACCAACCCCATTACACTAGGACTAGCCGTTCTTGAGATATATTAGTTTTTTCGTATTTTCTCTACGCCACCTTTGGAAATAAGTCCAGTTATCAAATGAGAACGAAAATTGAATTAAAAGTGAATTAAATGTAATTAAAATAAAGAGAACGTGAATATAAGTCTGCAGGGGAAGTCATGTGCTGCCCACATCAGATTTTTTCTTTCAAGGACGCTTTGCCATTCACCTTTTTCCATTGAACTACAGGGGAAACGGAAAGCTCTGGGCGGGAAGAGTTCCTAAAGTCACCTGACTTATCTTTACGGTCTTGCATTAGGACGTGGCTTTCTTAACTTGATTGCTTCTCGAAGGCATAATACGATTACTGCAGGTCCAAAGTGTACTGCAAGAAGTGTTGCCCGCAATTTGGTTGTTCCGAAAACCACAGTCCTCAAGCTTCTGCGCTCTGTTCTGCGGATGTTTCCTTATCGATTCCAGCGCGTCCAGATGTTGCAACCTGGAAACAAGCAACAGCGGGTCGACTTCGCGAATTTTTTCCTCATCAGATATGATGAAGATAGCAGGTGGCCGCTGCGGATATTATGGACGGATGAGGCACATTTCTCCTTAACTGGGAACGTAAACTCCAAGAACTGCGTTCACAGGGCTGACGAAAATCCTCACGATGTGGCACCAGTGCCTTTACACGAAGCTAAAGTGACTGTGTGGTGCGGAATCGCAAGCACATTCGTTCTCCGTCCGATCTTCTTCGAAGAGGTCACTTCCAGTGGTATACAAACGTGCTCCATCACAGGTCCTCGGTATAAAACAATGTTGCAGAATTACGTAGTTCCAGAACTGCAGCAGCGAAATGTCGTTAATGACATTGTATGAATGCAAGATAGTGCTCATCCATACGTCGCTACATGTGTTCGACAAGTGATGCAACAGAACTTTGGTGATAGAGTCATCTCCCGTAACTTTGCAGTTTCGTGGCTACCGCGATCCCCCGACCTCAATCTGATGGATTTCTGGTTATGGGGTTATCTGAAATCTAAGGTGTACACATCAAATCCACGAGATTTGTCAGAATTGAAAGATGCCATAAAACGTGAAGTTATACAGATTCCTCCTGCGATGTTACGTTCGTCATTGTTGTCAACAATCTCCCGCATGCAATGCGTTATCATCTGCGAAGGTGGGCACGTTGAAGACTTGTAATTCCAATAAAAAAATTTTTTTTCCCTCTCCTCTCTTGTGTTGTCATTGGTCCTTTACAATGTTCTTCTTTGCAAATGTTTCACGCCGCCAATTTTCATCATACGTGCATCGTTCTAACGCCATTTATGGTTTTTCAATGTGCTGATCAATTTGCGCAGGAAAAAAGTGGGTGTTGCCATTCGAAAATTTCGAAATTTTTTCACTGTAACCGTAACCGTGAGAGCTCTATTGCTTGAAATCATCACAATTTCGAGCGCATACCTTCAAATAACAATATCTGAAATTTCCTTTCGATTGGTTGAGCGGATAGGCCGCTAGGGGTTCATATATCAGGGAAATTTTTTTATGACCACCCTGTATATATACCGACTCATAATATATATATATATATATATATATATATATATATATATATATATATATATATATATATATATATATATATATATATATATATATAGCAATTAAATAATATGCACATCAAGATAAATTTCCTCTAGCTAAATGTATTGGGGGATTTCAAAATATTGCGATGTGGACTACAACCGCAATATTTCATTCTGAAAATAGTCAAATGCGAAATATAAATGTACTAGCTAAATATACGTTGAAAATCATTGGTCTCATAAGCAGATACCGAACAATGTGAATAATTCGATTTGAATAATGATTCGATTTAAAATTTGAATATTGATTTTGATAATAAGAACGACTGACCCGTATGCTAAAGTTTAAGTTTCTATCTCACTTGAAAGAGGACGTTTCTCATTTGTCGAAATCTACATTTTTACTTTCCTTATATACATAATGTATAAGGACAGTATTGCGACGGAGTTGAAAATTCGAATTCGAGTTTTCGACGGGAGAGCACGTTTCAAGTATCCCTGATCACGATTCAAACATTTTTGAAGTGATGTGTGTGTGTGTGTGTGAAAGTATGTGTGTGTGTGTGTGTGTGTGTGTGTGTGTGTGTCAGTGAGACTGTGGAGACGATAACTGACGAACGAATGGACCGATTCGAACGAAATTTGGTACAAAAATCACAATCCGTAAACACTGGAAGCCTATTGTTTTTATACGCAATCGAATGTTCAGAACCCCCTAAATTTTCGAGTGAAATTTTGAAAAAATCGTCAAAAAATCAAAACCGCTAATTAAGTTACGCAAATAGACATTTCATATGTAATTTTTCATTAGAAAACGATTGACATAAATTTTAGAACGCTAACATGAACTGTTCTTGAGATATTGCACATTTTCCCAAAAAATTATCAAAAAGTTATATAAAATAAAAAAAAATATTTCCTATTGAGAAACATGTTCACTTTTCATATGTAATACCATGCGATAAATTTGGTGACATTATTCTCGTGGATCTAGCTCGTTCCATTCATGTAAAAAGATACTTTGAGTAATACTTTTTTATTTGAACGCCAATAGTCATCTTTCTGCTGTAAGAATAATTCTCCGTCCATAACGCTTGGCGAGATTTTGGCGACAAATTTGGCGGAATGTCGCCAACTTGCGGCATTTTTAATTGTTGCCAAATTAACAAAAATCTCGCCAAATTTATAAAAATGACGCTAAATCAATGAAAATGACGACTAATTGAAGAAAATTCAATATCTTGGAAATAATATAAGTATCTACTATAAGAATAACATTTTTTTTAACTGTAAAAGTAGTAAATTCATTGCATTATATAAGGAAAGTCATGTGTTGCCCACATCTGATTTTTACCCATGGAGTTAGAGAGAAAGAGATAAAACTGGATGAAACATGTGAAAATGCCATAAAGCTTTGAGAATTATATCTACAGGTGCCGCTAGTGTTAGTAAATCGGCCTTTATTTCCATTTGATACAATAGGAAGGCATGGTATTGAGTATAAGAATTTCTATTTTTTTTTAAATTAAGATTACTTAATTACCAGTATAATTAAAAGCAGTAATTTTTGACAGTTGTAACACGGATTTCAGAATAAAAGGACACAAAATAAATTGGAAGGTAAAGTAATTTTTAATATGTAGGGAAATTCCTAATTGTTTCAGCTCTAACTTGCATTGCAATACTAATTCATTTCTACAGAATTGACAGTTTAAATAAATAAGAGTATTTTAAGCCTTTCACCATAGAAATACATGCAATGCAGAGGCGCTTATCTTATCGCAGCTGAATTATTGTCTCAAATGATATTGGCATGTTTTCAGTGTGAGTCATTCCAATGAGTATGCATATTAGAGAATAAAAGATAGAGAAGTCATTCAAGTATAAGTAAATGGTATGATGGTGCTCCCTTCTCTTCATTTCATGAACGAATCGTTTTCACTAACAAGTTAAGACTTATTTGACCTTGCTTTATAGAAAGCACCATGAAACGATCACACAAGCTGATATTATGCACAGTGAAACAGTAACATGCTATAGTTAATAAAAAAAAATTACTAGACGAAAATTTCACCAAGAAATAAATTAAAAGAATTACTTTTTAAATTTTTGATGTAATAAATTTTTAATCTTATTTGTATTAAAAATATAATATTGTTTAAAAAAAATTATTATGAAATTTATGCTGCTGTTAATGAAACGATATTAAATACAAATTAATTATGTAATTTCAAACAAAGCATTGTCGATCTTTATGGAGAAATCAAAAAATATCCGAACCATCCATGATTAAATTTTCATAAGTGGCACTTAATGTTTATCTTAAAAACATTAATTGTTTAAATACGAATATTAAACCAAAAAATCTGATGTGGGCAACACATGACTTTCCTTATATAATGCAATGAATTTACTACTTTTACAATAAAAAATAGGCTTTTCTTATAGTAGATATTTATATTCTTTCCAAGATATTGAATTTTCTTCAGTCATCATTTTCATTGATTTAGTGTCATTTTTATCCATTTGGCGAGATTTTCGTTAATTTGGCAGCATTTAAAAAAGTCACCAAGTTGGCGACATTTCACAAAATTCGTCACCAAAATCTTGCCAAGCGTTATGGACGGAGAAATAAGTTATTCTTACAGCAGATAAATGACTATTGGAGTTCAAATACAAAGGTATTACTCAAAGTATCTTTTTTCATGAATGGAACGAGCTAGATCCATGAGAATGATGTCACCAAATGTATCGCATGACATTACATATGAAAAGTGAGCATGTTTCTCAACATTTAATATTTTTTTTTTTTAATTTATGGGATTTTTTGAGAATTTTTTTTTAAAAATGTGCAATATCTCGAGAACGGTTCATGCTAGCGTTCTAAAGTTTATGCCAATCATTTAAGGAAAAATTACATAGGAAATGTCTATTTGCATAACTTTATTAAATGTTTTGATTTTTTGATGATTTTTTCAAAATTTCACTCGAAAATTTAGGGGTGTTTTGAACATTTAATTGCGTTTAAAAACAATAGGCCAAATTGTACCAAATTTCATTCGAATCGCACCATTTGTTCATGAGATATCGTCTTCACAGACACACACACACACATACTTTCACACACACACATACTTTCACACACACATACTTTCACACACGCACATACTTTCACGCACATACTTTCACGCACACACATATACAGACATCACCTCAAAAATGTTCAATTCGTGATCAGGGATGCTTGAAACGTGCTCTCCCGTCGAAAACTCGAATTCGAATTTTCGACCCCGTCACAATACTTTGCTTATACATTATGTATATAAGAAAAGTGAAAAGGATAACACCTTATTTTGTAAGGATATGTAAAAGTGTATTTTTGTATAAGAACATCAAATAACAGGGAGAAATTTTGAAGAAAACGTGAACGGCATTTCGATATTTAAAACAGACCTTCACTGATGTAGATTTTAAACATCTACAATAGATTGAAATCTGTCGGCTACCATATCTTACGCACTAGTTTGATCGACAAGCTACCTGCAATTCATTAACACTAAATAAACATAATGTTCCTTTCCTTCTGATCAATGTTATTAATTTTAAGATATAGATTCGATGGTAAGATAAGCATGGGGTGGATTGAAACCATCAGACCGGCCGGGAAAATAATTTGCGTGGCCCAGCTATACTCCATCAGTTATTCCCTAATACAACTTCCTCAGTTGTATATCCAAAAAAACTAGTGTTCCACGATAAACTACAAAAAAAAAAAAAATCAGATGTAGGCACCACATGACTTTCTCTATATAATGCAATGAATTTACTAATTTTACAGTAAAAAAAATAGGTTTTCTTCTAGTAGATACTTATATTCTTTCCAAGATATTGAATTTTCGCCAATCAGTTGTCATTTTCATTGATTCACTGTCATTTTTATCCATTTGGCGAGATTTTCGTTAATTTGGCAACATTTTAAAAAGTCGCCAAGTTGGCGACATTCCGACAAATTCGTCGCCTAAATCTCCGCAAGCGTTATGGACGGAGAAATAAGTTATTCGTATAGCATATAAATGATTATTGGCGTTCAAATGCAAAAGTATTACTCAAAGTACCTTTTCTCATAAATGGAACGAGCCAGATCCATGAGAATGATGTCACCCAATATATCGCATGATATTACATATGAAAAATGAACATGTTTCTCAACAGTTAATAGATTTTATTTAATTTATGGGATTTTTTGATACATTTGTTTTAAAAATATGCAATATCTCGAGAACGGTTCATGCTAGCGATCTAAAGTTTATGTCAATCGTTTTCTAAGGAAAATTACATAAGAAATGATTTTTTGATGATTTTTTCAAAATTTCACTCGAAAATTTAGGAGAGTTCTGATTATCCGATTACGTATAAAAACAATAGGCTTCCAGTATTCACGGATTGTGATTTTTGTACCAAATTTCATTCGAATCGCTCCATTCGTTCGTGAGATATCGTCTCCACAGACTCATCGACACACACACCCACACACATACTTTCACACACACACACTACAGCAAAGATCGTCACATGTGTGATAGCGACGTTGTGATCACGTGACACCTGGGTCACAATGTGACGTCATATTTGTGATTTCCATGCGACGTTACGTATTAGTAACTTTGTAATTTCATTGTGACTATATTCTGTGACATTTCCACAATTTAATTAACACGTAACAATGTGACAACATTACAATGGCAATTACAATGTGACGTCACAAACAAGTTAATATGCGACGTCACAAACGACCAAGAAAATAACAAAAATGACTTCACTGTGACCTCAATATGACATTGCCGAGACGTACTGCGACGTCCTGTGACGTCCCAAAGTCACGGTGTAACATAAATCTTACGTCACTGTGAAAAAAAAAATGCTGTTAGGGAGACATCACCTCAAAAATGTTTGATTCATGATCAGGGATGTTTGAAACGTGCTCTTCCGTCGAAAACTCGAATTCGAATGTTCGACCCCATCGCAATACTTTCCTTATACATTATGTATATAAGGAAAGTAAACATTAATAAACAAAAATAGTAGCTTTTAAAAATATAATTTAAGCAAGATGAATTTTCCCATATTCAGACTAAGCTGTCACCTAGGGCTCCAAAAGCTACCAATAACAACACTATACTTCTGCTGTCACCACAAAAATAAGCATTGCTTAAATAAAATAAAACATGCAAAACTAGCAATGGGATATTGTTTGCGTCGAAACTTTAAACCTTAATATTCGGGAAAAGTAAAAGAGAAATTTTTAACATTTTAAAAATAAGAGGGAGTGCTTTTACATTTGGTGATGCGCTACTAGGTCAGGGGAGCCCTTCTTCGAAACTTTATAAAATATACCATCATCTTTGGGAAATATATTCCAATTTTAGGTAATGGCAATATAGTACATTAAACTTATACAATATAATAATATTTCACAACAAATTCTAAATGCCAAAACATTTTAAAGCTAACAAAATCTTATATAAATCGAAGGTTTTACAATTATCTAAACAAAAAAATCTGATGTGGACAGCACATGACTTTCCTTATATAATGCAATGAATTTACTACTTTTACAGTAAAAAAAATCTGATGTGGGCAACACATGACTTTCCTTATATAATGTAATGAATTTACTACTTTTACAGTAAAAAAATAGGTTTTTCTTATAGTAGATAATAATATTCTTTCGAAGATATTGAATTTTCGACAATTAGTCGTCATTTTCATTGATTTAGCATCATTTTTATCCATTTGGCGAGATTTTCGTTAATTTTGCAACATTTCAAAAAGTCGCCAAGTTGGCGACATTCCGCCAAATTCGTCGCCAAAATCTCGCCAAGCGTTATGCACGAAGAAAAAAGTTATTCTTACAGCAGATAAATGACTATTGGCGTTCAAATACAAAAGTATTATTCAAAGTATGTTTTTTCCTGAATGGAACGAGCTAGATCCACGAGAATGATGTCACTCAATTTATCGCATGGTATTACATATGAAAAGTGAACATGTTTCTCAATAGGAATTTTTTTTTTTTATGTGACTTTTTCATCATTTTTTTTACAAAATGCACAATATCTCGAGAACGGTTCATGTTAGCTTTCTAAAATTTATGCCAATCGTTTTCTAATGAAAAATTACATAAGAAATGTCTATTTGCGTAACTTTATTAGCGGTTTTGATTTTTTGACGACTTTTTCAAAATTTCATTCGAAAATTTAGGGGGGTTCTGAACATTCGATTACGTATAAAAACAATAGACTTCCAGTGTTTACGGATTGTGATTTTTGTACCAAATTTGGTTCGAATCGGTCCATTTGTTAGTCAGTTATCGTCTCCACAGACTCACTGACACACACACACACACACACACACACACATACTTTCACACACACACACACACACACACACACACACACACACACAGACATCATTTCAAAAATGTTTGATTCGTGATCAGGGATGCTTGAAACGTGCTCTCCCGTCGAAAACTCGAATTCGAATTTTCGACCCCGTCACAATACTTTCCTTATACATTATGTATATAAGGAAAGTAAAAATAGATTATTCTTATAGTAGAAATTTATATTATTTCCAAGATATTGAATTTTCGTGAATTAGTCGTCATTTTCATTGATTTAGCGTTATTTTTATTCATTTGGAGAAATTTTCGTTAACTTAGCAACAATTAAAAAAGTCGCCAAGTTGGCAACATTCCACCAAATTCGTCGCCAAAGTCTCGCCAAGCGTTATGGACGGAGAAATAAGCTATTCTTAAAATAGCAGATAAATGACTATTGGCGTTCAAATACAAAAGTATTACTCAAAATATCTTTCTTCATGAATGGAACTACCTAGACCCACGACAACACTGTCACCAAATTTATCACATGATATTACATATGAAAAGTGAACATGTTTCTCAATAGGAAATCTTTTTTTTTATTTTATATGATTTTTTGATATTTTTTTTTTTGAAAAATATACAATATCTCAAGAACAGTTCATCTTAGCGTTCCAAAATTTATGTCAATCGTTTTCTAATGAAAAATTGCATAAGAATTGTCTATTTGCGTAACTTTATTAGAGGTTTTGATTTTTTGAAGACTTTTTCAAAATTTCACTCGAAAATTTAGGAGGGTTCTGAACATTCGATTGCATATAAAAACAATAGGCTTCTAGTATTCACGGAATGTAATTTTTATACCAAATTTCGTTCGAATCGGTCCATTCATTCGTCAATTATCGCCTCCACAGACTCACTGACAGACACACACACACTCACACACAGACATCACCTCAAAAATGTTCGATTCGTGATCAGGGATGCTTGAAACGTGCTTGCTCTCAGGTCAAAAACTCGAAATGACCCCGTCACAATACTTTCCTTATACATTATTGTATATAAGGAAAGTAGTATTACTTTTCTTATATACAATAATGTATAAGGAAAGTATTGTGATGGATTTGACGGTCGAGTTTTTCGAAGGGAGAGCACGTTTCAAGCATCTCTGATCACGAATCGAACATTTTTAAGGTTATGTCTGTGTGTGTCAGTGAGTCTGTGGAGACGATAACTGACGAACGAACGGAAGGATTCGAATGAAATTTGGTACAAAAATTACAATCCGTGAATACTGGAAGCTAATTATTGTTATACGCAATCGAATGTTCAGAATCCCCTAAATTTTCGAACGAAATTTTGAAAAAATTATCAAAAAATCAAAACCTCTACTAAAGTTACACAAATAGACATTTCTTATGCAATTTTTTATTTGAAAACGACTAATATAAATTTTAGAACGCTAGCATGAACCTTTCTCGAGATATTGCACATTTTTGAAAAAAAAAATATCAAAAAATTATATAAAATAAAAGAAATATATTTCCTATTGAGAAATATGCTCACTTTTCATATATAATATCATGCAATAATTTTGGTGACATCATTCCCGTGGAACTAGCTCGTTCCGTTCATGAAAAAAGATACTTTGAGTAATGCTTTTGTATTTGAACGCCAATAGTCATTTATCTGCTAAAAGAATAAATTATTTCTCCATCCATAACGCTTGGCGAGATTTTAGCGACGAATTTGGCGGAATGTGGCCAACTTGGCGACTTTTTTAAATGTTACCAAATTGAAGAAAACCTCGCCAAATGGATGAAAATGACGCTAAATCATTGAAAATAACGAATAATTAACTAAAATTCAATATCTTGTAAAAAATATAAGTATCTACTATAAGAATAACCTATTTTATTTTTACTATAAAAATAGTAAATACATTGCATTATATAAGGAAAGTCATGTGTTGCCCACATCAGATTTTTTAAAAATAGTCTGAAGGATTAAAAAATTGGAGCATAACTTGATTTACAGTAAAATACTGTAATAGATTACCACATGCAGTACCGGAAGAAAAAACTAATGTATCTTTTTTTACCTTTGGTATTAAAGTTGTTATTATAAAATTTTCCCAATTCTTTAAAAAATAAATTAGTCGGTAACAGCCTAACAGGCCATGCATTGGATACATTAGGCTAATTTATGTAAATGTATACTATTTTAATATCTTTTAATATTCATAACGAATTTCAGATATCAGTTTTTTGCAGCAAGAAAGTGCTCAACTGATACTGCCTCACTACCTGTGGACCATGGTTCCGTGGTCATTGTCGTTCGTCAGCATAGGGCAAACGATGAGGTTAAGGTTATTAGTGCACACAAAACTTCTTAAAACCAGGATTTTAGAATTTTTTGGTATAGGTAGTGACTTTGAATCTAGTAAGAATGGAACACAGAAAGTGTAACCCCCACTCACCATTAACAAAGCTCTAAACGTTCAGAATTACAGTCACTTTACAATTATCAATTTCTTGTATTGATTATACTATTTTCATTGTTCTTCATTTAAGAAATAATGCTATGAAAATCTTAAATTTTGAATGATTCATGTTCAAATCTTGCGAATTATTAAAAATCATATCTAGTTACAGATTTTACGTAATGTACAATAAAAATTCGATCTCGTAGCAATACCAGCAACGTATATTTTCACAAAATTGTTTAAGCTCTGTTCAGTTCTTAAAATATGCTTCTTTAGTTAAAATCTTGAATTCAAGAATGTTTGACAAAACAATACTTTTTCTACATTACACTGTAAGAAAGTATAAAAAATTTTGAGATGAGAAAGGTATTTTTGTAGCATTAAAATAGGATGCACATGAGAAATTTCGGGAACAAGACATAGTACATTAATACGTATTTAGATCAATTTAATTTGTTTTATAATTAGATAGATTTTAAATAGTTACTCATTAAATTAAAACCTAAATATGGGTGATATATTCAAATGTATGTACAGTACATACTCGCGTATAAGTCCAGAAATTTGTGACAAAAAAAATCTTCAAAGTGTGTGTGTGGGGGGGGGGGGGGGTAGGGAGGGTGTCAACGCGGAGTAAAAAAAAATCGCAAGTGAAAGTTCTTTTTTCTCGCGAGCCAATCCTTCCTAAAACGCTGTGGTAGTAATTACGCAATCGCTCACCCCGACCTTTTCTACGCATCAAAACTCTCCTGTGAGTCATTCATTACCCATCCGCTACTCCAGACTACCAGCGTATCGTCTCATTAAAAACAATCTGATATGAGGAGCACGTGAATTTCCTTATATAATCCAATGAATTGACTCCTTTTACAGTCAAAAATAATGTATAAGATCTACGGTACTGTGTTTTTATAGTTGAATTGTATATTTAGCAATTTCCCGGATGACAACATGTAAACCTATTTCAAACTGCCCAATTAACTTATATTTCGCGCAACTCTAAATAAACAATTATCAATATTGACAGCAACCTCAATAAGCGATACAGTATATACACTAGCCAAATACCCGTTGAAAATCAATGGTCTCGCAATAAGCAATCCCTGAATATTGTCATTTTTTTTAATAATTCGCGTTTCAAATTTATTCTGCAAATCGAATATTTTAGTGTGCAGAACCCCCTAAAGAAGAAAATATTGGAAAAATTAAATTGCGCACGTCTTCCTTTCGAACTATCTACCAATACACCAAATTAAAGTCTCTATCTCATCCCGAAGCATACAATTTTATCATCTCTCCTTTCGAACGTTTTTCTATGGAGCACACCCATATATGAACATTTTTGAAAAACTCTGTTCGTCTTGGGGTTTTTTATCAGATGATTGGCCCATATACCAAATATCAAGCCTCTATCACATTTAAAAGGAAGCGTGTCTCATTTATTCAAAAAATCGAACATATTGGTTATCGAAACCCCTTAAAGTAGCAAATATTGGAAATCTGAAATTGCACACTTTCATCCTTTCAAACTATCTACTAGTACAGCAAATTTGATGTCGCTATCCTATCGTGAAGCATGTTTTTCTGTCACTTCATATTTCAAACGTTTTTCAGTGTTGTACCCCCTTAAATGATCATTTTGGGAGACCCTGTATATATATATATATATATATATATATATATATATATATATATATATATATATATATATATATATATATATATATATATATATATATATATATATATATATATATATATTTTTTTCTCTTTTGGGGATGGAATTATAAGCAAATTTTGGAATTTTTCCGTTTTTTTCTCTCTGAAGGTAGGAAGTCGACTTATATTCGAGTATGTACTGTAATTCAGCAGTCATCAGATATGTGGATTGTAAGTTGAATTTTAATGAATTTCAAAATTAGCTGCATTGTGACTCAACTCAACCTGCTCTTATCAGAACCCATTTTTAAGTAGCTGTTTTTTAAGCAAATTTTCCCATGAAAATTTTTGAAAAATCTGTTGATCTAAATGATCACAATTATCGTATGTCATCCTTCATTTTAAAGGGCTTGAATTGCACTTCGAAGTTTTCGATCGAATTTGAACAAATATCTATCTAGTGTTAGATTTTTTTTTGGTAACAAAGCGAGACATAAAGTTGAGTGAAAATCTATTAATATTTGTGACAGCTATCGTGAACACAAAAAAATCAACCACAGACAGATGACAGACGGACATCACTCTAGCCCGTGTGTCTCCATACTAAAGCCACAATTATTGTATTTCTACCGTATAGTGATAGAAAAATGCTTAATAATACCATGAAAATATTTGCAGAAACATGATAATAAAGAAATTTGATTTTTTTTCCCCCAATGGTCAGGCATTGACTCTCATCTTCGCCTATACATTAGTCAGAATCATGAACCTCTTAGCCGTCATTGACGTTGCCCCAGCGCACCAGTGGGGGTGGGAACACATTGCGCCCAACAACACAAACATCCATGCCTGAAGTGGGACTCGAACCCACAACCCAGCGGTCGAACGAGTACGAGGAAACACTTGTCTTTGACCCTTTCGACCACCACGTCGGCAAGAAAGCAATTTGAATGATAAAATAAGGAAAACCTGTTCAATTCATTTTGTTGACCATCACCATCACAGTTATAATTTCTGAAGTTTGAGCACTAATATGTTCGCTAATTTAAAACACATTTTGGCTTCTTTAATTCTTTGTATCTTAGCTATTTCATGCTGTTTTTCGGCTGCTTTATGTTTTTTTTTAATAAGTTAAAAAATCAACTACACACGCGTCCTACGTATACTGTTCCCATCTGAACTCTTCGATATGGCAAATGTTCAACAAATTTTCTGTGAGGCGGGTGTCATTTACAAATATACCTCTTCCCTCATACGAGGTTGCCTGGAATAACTTCAGATATCCTTGCCTCAAGGTACTTTAAAAAAGCCAAGCCAAGCCTCAGGTCCATTTTCCTAAAAGGCTTTCAGGAATAAAGGCCCAAGTTTTTCAACACGTTTACCTGAAAAGTTAAACAGCTCCCCTGTGTGTTGGTAGGAGGTTATAAAATATATTTATTAGGGACTAAATAAAAGATATTTAGGGACTTGAAATATATTTAAAAGGGAATAAAGGCCCAATTGTTGGCTCTTTCCAAAAGTCCAAGTTTCGCTGATGGGGATAACTTCCAGTAACAAACTTGAAATCCTTTATCTGCTCAATTACTGGCGGTCCACCGGGCATTTGCACAATATCGCACAGGCCCAATCCGCCCCTGATGACAAGGTATCTATCCTTTATTTTTTACTTTAATTTTTTCAACAAATGATTATTATTGATCTAGATTGTTGCATACAATGTTTTAAATGTCACGCAAAGTTATATGGGAAATATGTTTCATACATAAATAATTTTACGAATTTAAGATAATTCCGAATAAAAAGAGTTTTACAAATCTATATAACTGTTCATTTTACAAAGATCTATGATTTTATAGAGTTGAAACTAATACTTATAATAGATGTTTCAAAATATTCTATATAAATGTCGTTCATTTCAACTTTCCACAATGTTTTATCTAATATAAAATAATAGTTTTTTTATGCAGTAATTAGACTATTACGAATTAACATAGTGATTTTTTAAATTATAAACAAAATTAACAGTTTATTTCATATAGCACTTAAACGAGGTACATACGAACCAACACATACATAGAAAAATCTATTTATTCAATTATAGACACAGAGACCAAAGAGATAAATTATTAATAACTAACTTAAATTCACGTTATATAACTTAAATTGCGTAATTTTTTCTGTCTGTTCATGATTGAAACGCATGCATTTAGACTAAAATAACAATTCAAACACTAATTTTACTCAACATGTAACTTAAATTGTATAGTGTCCTTTACTCATGAAAACTTTCGTTGTGAAAGATGTCATGTGTACATTTAATCTAAAGTATCAATTCATACATCAATTTTATATATAAATTTCCATTTTTATGATTTTTGAATTTGCAAACAATTCAAAATTCTGCAAGGGTTGATAAAAATCAAGTTTTACGTTGTCAAAATTGCAAATAACAAGATCTAATCAGCTCTTATCTGATCAGAGCACTTCTTATCGGATCTTGCATCAACACTTTGCATATTGAGCACGACTTTAATTTAAGTGAAGATTTTGATATAAAGACATTCCTAACTTGAGTAATGCTTAAACAGATGCATTGTTCTCATCCTTGTTTTAAATATAAAGTGCTGCAAGTTCTATTGCTGTTTTTCAAATTTTAATTGATAAAAGTATCCCGCTTGCATTAAACGAATTTTTCAAATAAATGTAAAAAGTTCAATTATTCCGCGAAAGCTATCTAAATTAATAAATATTCTTATATATATAAAGTTAATTTTTATGGAAGATTATGTGGATTCATCGGCAAACTGCCCTAGATCACACGAAATCCGTGGGTATCGTTGGATATGCAATAGTTGCTTTGCAATAATATACGCAATGCATATATAATTGCAAAGTTTCAATTAATTTGTAATTTTAAATTTTATTCACTTGAAAACTCAAGTTTTCATTAACAGTTTTCATGATTTAAAATAAGATCATCATAAGATCATTTGGTGTATTTCTATGCCTCTATGCAGTTTAAATACAGTTTCTTACTTCTTTCATTTACAACACACTACTTTTTTTCCATTAACGTGTAATTAAAACTATAAAATCCTGATCTTCTCCGTTAATAAATGTATCGACTGTATTACATAATAGGCGTAAATAAGTAGCTTTATATCATAAACAATGTGTTTTCTAAGATTATAACGCCTAAAAGTATCCAACGTGCATGGATTCCTTATGCGAGTGTACAAATATGCGATAGGCTTCTTCTAGATAATCACAATCATGCGGACAACAGTGTTTTATGGTCAGTCATATGATAAAAAGGAAAGCGATAATCAAAATCAGAATTCAAAGCGATAACAAGGTTCGGCCGTTTAAAATATCATATGATTTTTTCAGATTGCAATTCTGAAGAAATAACAGTATGTATGGACTTTTTTTTTTCTACTAACCATTTCCTTCTTTTTCCAACGCTTCTTTTAAATGTATAACATAGTCATAGAATTACCAATTCATTTTTGATAAAAAAAACAATGGAAAAGTTTTGAAAGTTATTATCCATGACATGAAGTTTTTGTGCAAGTACTTTTTAAAATCGTTGGATTGTGACAGTGCATTGGACCCAATTGTTTAATCAGCTCAATTACAATGCACCGGGTAGTTTGATGGGCACAATCGTAAATATATATATTCTTTTTTAAGTATAGATTTTAAGAAGCAATAGAAAAATAAAAATCCGCTCTCTTGGTGGACTGCCTACATTAATTAAGAATTGAATGGTTAAGACACACCTACAGCCACGAAATCTCGTCATTCCTAGTTGTATGTCAACAATGTTCCTGCAATTAGGTATTAAATTACACCTTTTTTTTAAATAGTAATCGTGTATCACCAGATTTACCATTCTTATTTTAATGTTATTGGAATACCCTGCACTTTCCGCAGAGAGTCACCTGCCATTCTTTCATTTAAATTCAATGTTAAAAATCACATATTAAAAATAACTACTAAGTGGCATTCTATCCCTTAAAAATGCTTCATGTATTTGAAAATCCAAATTGTTAACTACCCAAAGAGGGTCTTTGGTAGCGCCCTGGACCCCCTAGTTGTTATCTACCCAAGGAGCGCTCTGGATCCCCTAGTTCCTCGTAAATTCGATAAGTATCATTTCATTCACTAAATTCATTCAGAAATGACAATTATTGAAAAAAAAATGGATCTTAGATCCCTTGGAATATCGAAAACGCACCCCTAGTTTGTCGAAAATTCACCGAGTACTACACAATTCACTAAATTCATTCAGAAATCGTAATTACTGAAAGAAAATGGGCCTTAGACCTCTTATAAAACCGAAAACGCACCCTTAATTCGCCGAAAATTCACTAAATTCATTCAAAATGGCAATTTTCTAAATTTTAGGGTCTTAGACCCCTTGGAATACCAAAAATACACCCTTAGTTCCCCAAACATCCGCTAGAGGGCAGCACCTTCTCTAAAATTCAGTCATGTCAGGAATGTTTAATATTGACATTACTTCAGCGGTCCAATATTGATAGTCAAAGTTCACATTGCGTCATCGTTCCAAAGTTCACATGATGACGTCTTTTGTCAAAGGTCACCTTTTCCCAACACTTCACCACGATAAGTCATAGGTCAATGGCCTATGACGTCATCGGGAAGCGGATTCATTCCGCCTCCTGGGGTAGAACACCCAGTTTCTATCTACGGACAAGTAACTGAATACAACTTTTGACAATCGTCTTATTCATAAGACAGCTCTATCTAATGACTATTTTTGGTTTAAATAGATTCCATAATCTATAACGCTAATTCTGCCTTAACCAAGCAATTTACGCTTCTCGACAAGCAGATAGAGAAGGTAATTGGTAACTGTCCAGAGAATAAGACAAGTATCTCAAAACTACTCCTGACGATTGCCTTATTCATAAAAAAGCTCTTTTAATCTATGACTATTTTGGGTGGGAGTAGATTCAGTAATCCATAATGTTAATTTTGCCTTTACCAAGCAATTTACGCTTCCAGCCGAACAAATAGAAAAGATAATTTCTAACTGTTCAGAGAATATGGCAAGTGACTTTTATTTTTGATACTGAGAATTTATGAATTGGCAGTTTTAAAAATGATTTCTCTTCCAATGTAAAACATATCAAAATCTACTGTCCTCCCGTAACTTACCCTTGAAGTGTTATAAAAACATGAGTTTGAGTTGAGGAACTCAGTTTAATTTAGTTGCTATGTGTAAATAAAAACGAAACTCGCCTATAAAGAATACATTTCTCACAATTACTTGTTTTTATATATTACAAATAATTATCTTTGTAGATAAAAATGTTTGTAAAGCAAAAGAAGACATATGTTTATGCTGCTTTATTGATGATTTTTTTTTATCCATGAGTATTTTACAGTGGTTTGAACGTATTACTGTATTGATAAACAAACTGCATTGCAAGTAATTGTAATTATTATAAATCAATAATTTCTGTAACAGTTATCAATAGCTGCCAATTAACACTTGAGTTGAAAAAGAGTTGAAAAATTCTAAACAGCATAGAACAAAAATGTAAAAGTATACATCGATACAAACTAAATGTCTCAAACTGCTGAAAAAAAACTAAAATATAAAACCTTCCTTATAATCATAGCATAAAAGAAATAAATAACAGTATCAATTAGTTTCAAAGGCAGAAATAAGCTTACTTTCTGATAAGAAAACAGATAAACCACAATAACAAAAGTAATATAGATGCTTAAACAGATGTATTTTATGCTGTAATTTAACAAAGCTTTAACCTTTGGGTTCAAACAAATCTCGATGTTTATAATAATAGAGACAAATCAGCTACCCTAGTAGATAAAACAACTATCAGAATCTTTGTTCACTTGACTTACAATAATGAAATTAAAGTAGTAATAAATCAGATTTAGCAACACTTCTATGTGAGGTTACATTAGCGAAGTTTCCATTGGTAGATGTGTTTCAGCATTTCCTGAAGTAGCTTCTGTCTCTTATCCTGAAGACTTATGTTGCACTCTAAAAAACATCGATCCAGTTGCATTTCTATTTACGCTGTTTATACACGTGTTGTAATCTCATATACATAATAAAATGTTAATTTAATAAGATGCATGCTGTTTTATATAACAGTATGACATTTCTATAAAAAATATACACATATTTTAGCAACCACTTTCAAAATATATGTTCCTGTCAGAATACAGAACGGTTACTTTAAAAGTTGCTCTCCAAATTACTTGCAATCGTATTTACAGTTGCTTTAAAACAAAAATATGAACAATAATGTTTTTATATAAATCCTATAGATCTACCTTACAAGCAATTTAACAGCATTTCTTTTTCTGTCTTGGCACAGTAATGCTTCTTTGATGAAGTAATACAACCTTATCATTTGCAGATGAAGTTCTAATTTGGGATTGGAGTGAAACATGTCGAGGCGGCCGCACTGGAACCAAACTTGGAGCAGTTACTTAAAGAAAAGAATAAGTTATTGGCATAGGTATTTACAACGTTAACAAAGAAACACAATAAGGAAATGTTAAGCAGCGTAGGTAAGCAGGAATTGCTGAACAATACAACATATAGCTTAAACGCAGGACACGTTGAATGCACTTCTTCAGTGCAAGACAGACCAACAAACGACCAATAAACAAAATGAGCATGCCCGTTCCCGCTGTTTGACTTAGAGCTTGTTGGTCTGTCTTGCACTGAAGAAGGGGATTCAGCGTATCCTCGAAAAAACAGTATGCTGCATTGTTTATCAACTAATACTTAATTACGTTGTTCAAATCTTCTTTATCTTTTGCCCAAAGCATTTTACCTTATTGTAAGACACAGAATATTCATACAACCCGCCTTTAAGAATTATTCCCAAAGTTACGATCTGCTATCATTGCTGATAGCAACATTCATCAGCTTTTTATATGCTTGCCAGCATAAAATAGCTGATACTTGCAATGGCAACATGCAACTATATGATAAAACTTCCCATCTGTGGAAATTAATCTGTCAAAACTTCACAAATCTCTATGGGGACGGACAAATTCAGATCTGCTACGTGAATTACCACGTTCAGTTTTACCACATCTCCAAATAGCTCCCAAATTGAGCAGAGACTACACGGCAGAGGATAAATCCATAATCATTGAACCCGTCTAAGGGGGGAGAGGGGTCTCAAAGTTACGATTGTGCTGAATTGGCCGGTCTCCATAGAGACTCTCACTACGTTGAATACATTACACGTTTTCCTGATAGAATTTCAGATATCGGATACTCCTTGCTGATGAGTGCCTAATAGAGCAAAATGACTCCAAAAATGCTGTTATCTGTAATGGAAGTTCGATTCTAACAGGAACACTTTTTATAACGAAAAGAAAATTGAAAACCTCAGTGATAACTAGTGAAAGTTATTCCGGAATATCGTCCAAATATTAGATCCTTAAGTCATTCCGGGATTACGAACAAGTAATATTTTAGAGCAGCTATAGAGTCCTAGCATTTACCTTAATTACTTAAATTTACAAAATGCTTTTTTCCCGCTTTTCAATTTTTTTCAAAACTGCTATTAAAGGCTGGCTTACCAATTATCAACGAAGCACGTCTCCTCCATTTAGTATTTTAAAAATCAGTTGGGAGTGTGCTGAACGCAGTTTACAATCCTATTTCTGATTACGTTTCCAAATGTAAAACAAAATTATGCGTGATCATTTTTTAACACTTTCCAACATGGTTGAAAATTGTGTACAGCTTTATTCATTCTGTCTGTCTGTTCGTACAATAACTACCGTAAAAATGACTTCATCAAAATGAAATTTTAGTATGTTGTTGAGACGGTCTGCGGGACATATGGAAATGAATAATATTAAAAAATTAGTTTTGGATTGAACCTGAATTGAAAAATTGAAACACCTTGTAGTTACTTTCCTTATATACATATGTATAAGGAAAGTATTGTGACGGGGTCGAAAATTCGAATTCGAGTTCGTGTTTTCGACGGGAGAGCATATTTCAAACATCCCTGATCACGAATCGGACGGACATTTTTAAGGTGATGTCTGTGTGTGTGGAGACGAGATCTCACGAACGAATAGAGCGATTCGAATGAAATTTGGTACAAAAATCACAATCCATGAATACTGGAAACCTATTGTTTCAAAACACTATCGAATGTTCAGAACCCCCCCTAAATTTTCGAGTGAAATTTTGAAAAAATTATCAAAAAATCAAAACCTTTAACAAAGTTACGCAAATAGACACTTATGTAATTTTTCCTTAGAAAACGATTGACAAACTTTAAAGGGCTACCATGAACCGTTCTCGAGATATTGCACATTTTTCAAATAAATTTATCAAAAAAATTCCATAAATTAAAAAAAATATTAACTGTTGAGAAACATGTTTACTTTTCATGTGTAATATCATGCGATAAATTTAGTGACATCATTCTCATGGATCTAACTCGTTTCATTCACGAGAAAAGATGCTTTGAGTAATACTTTTGTATTTGAACGCCAATAGTCATTTATCTGCTGTAAGAATAACTTATTTCTCCGTTCATAACGGTTGGCGAGATTTTGGCGACGAATTTCACGGAATCTCGCCAACTTGGCGACATTTTTAAATGTTTCCAAATTAGCGAAAATCTCGCTAAATGGATAAAAAGGACACTAAATCAATGAAAATGACGACTAATTGAAAAAAATTCAATATTTTGGAAAGAATATAAGTGTCTATTATAAGAATAAAGTTTTTACTTTCCTAATATACAATAATGCATAAGGAAAGTATTGTGACGGGGTCGAAAATTCGAATTCGAGTTTTCGACGGGAGAGCACTTTTCAAGCATCCCTGATCACGAATCAAACATTTTTGAAGTGATGTCTGTGTGTGTGTGTGTGTGAGTCTGTGGAGATGATAAATGACGAGCGAATGGACCGATTCGAACGAAATTTGGTACAAAAATTACAATCCGTAAACACTGCAACCCTATTGTTTTTATACGCAATCGAACGTTCAGAACTCCTCTAAATTTTTGAGTGAAATTTTGAAAAAATCGTCAAAAAATCAAAACCTCTAATAAAGTTACGCAAATAGACATTTTTTATGTAATTTTTCATTAGAAAACGATTGACATAAATTTTAGACCGCTAACATAAACCGTTCTCGAGATATTGAACATTTTTCAAAAAAAATATCAAAAAGTCATATAAAAGAAAAAAAAATATTTCCTATTGGGAAACATGTTCACTTTTCATATGTAATACCATGCGATAAATTTGGTGACATCATTCTCGTGGATCTAGCTTGTTTCATTCATGAAAAAATATACTTTGAGTAATACTTTTGTATTTGAACGCCAATAGTAATTTGAACGCCATTTATCTGCTGTAAGAATAACTTATTTCTCCTTCCATAACGCTTGGCGAGATTTTGGCCGATTTTTTTTAATGTTGCTATATTAACGAAAAACTCGTCAAATGGATGAAAATGACGCTAAATCAATGAAAAGGACGACTCATTGACGAAAATTGAATATCTTAAAAAGAATATAAATATCTACTATAAAAATAATCTTTTTTTACTGTAAATGTAGTAAATTCATTGCATTATATAAGAAAAGTCATGTGCTGCCCACATTACATTTTTTTTAACTGTAAAAGTAGTAAATTAATTGCATTATATAAGGAATGTCATGTGTTGCCCACTTCAGATTTTTTTTTTGATTGAACCCGGGTTGAAAAGGTGAAATACCTTGAAAACTATGGAACTGAATTTTTCAAACATTCTTACAACGAAGTTAAAATTCACAAACTGCTTCGAACATTTTTGGAAATATTCAAATCATCCCACAAAATATATAAAAAATTTCAGCAAAATATGTTAGTTTTGTTAATAAAAATAATAATTACACCTATATTATATGAAGAGATCGCGTGACCCACTTCAAAATAAATAATGAAATCAATCTTTTTTCCTGATTTTTAAAGTTCTTTTAAATTTTAGTGTTGTATCCGTTCTAAAGCCGCTTTATTTTTGCGTATTATCTGTGCATCTATATTCTGCGCCAATGCAATTACAATATGTTTGAGTTTTAATAATCATCAAACTTTGACTATTTTTACAACGAAGACTAATTTTAATGGATGCAGAATGTAAACATGTGATTGTAAGATGAGTGGTGAGTAAGATAAGTTGTGTATTATAAGAATTGCTAAAGTTTTTTCAAGCAAAATTATTTAGCTGTGAAGTCTGGAATAAAAGAGATATGAATGGAATATTCATTGCTTTTACAAGTGAGCCAGGCGATTTATATTTTGATGACGTCATTTGAATAAAGTTCATTTTTTTTTATGAAATTTCAAGTTTTCAAATATAATAAATTATTGTAGCACTGTGATAATTTAAAATATATCAGCGCTGGATATATCGCATTTTAGAGATGTTTAAATAAAATTCCATTTCAGTTGAAAAGTGTTTCATAATCAATGCTTTATGCATAATTCATCTTTCTTGTTTTTCTAAATATCCGACAAAACATATTGTATGAATTAACAATTGACAGACAGTTAATAACAAAGGTTTGCCTAAATATAATAATGTAATTTCAAGAATGGTAGCGAAAGCGAAGTAAACACTGAACACTAGTATTGGTTTTATTTACTTTGAACATTAGTATTGGTTTTACTTACTTTGAACACTAGTATTGGTTTTACTTACTTTGAACATTAGTATTGGTTTTTCTTAAACTTCTAAGCATTTTTAGAATAAAATTTCAGCCGTTCTCATTACTAAGAACCAAATTATTCGAATTTTATGATTTTATAGAAATATTTCCTATGAAAAACAACAATTATTCCTGGTAAAATTATAAGCATATAATCAATGGTGATAGTGTATAATCTATGGTGTGTGAGGAAATTAAAATATCTCAAGAACGGCTAGTCCTAGAGTTATGGTGTCGATTTTATACTTTTTATCGTTATAAATTACGTATAAAACAAGCATTTAACTGATACATTTGAGAATACGTAATCTTTTATATTAGATTTTGATGATTTTTGCGGGCCATTTCGCAAAAAATGCAGGTTTTATTTTTCCAAAATGTACCGAAATCAAATCAGCACCAGGATCACCCACAAGTGACTTACCTGTAAAATTTTATAAAATTTAGTCATTTAGATTTTGCGTTACAGTGGATACATACATTTACACAGACAGACAGACACACAGACAGCACGCTAAAAATTGTTTTTCATGTTTTAGAGGTCCCAAAACGTGTAAATCCGTCGAATACGCTAGTTGCGATGTTCAACACGGTCCCAATACTTATCATGTACATTTCCATGAAGTACAGGGAAAGTAAAAATGCTTCAAATAAGATAGACTTTGAGACTGCAATAATTTTGGTCATGCGATACGTTTCAGTAAAAATGTACAGGAAGTAACGTTTTACACGAACAGTTTACAAAATAAGTTACAATTAGAAAATTGTTTCCTTGCTTATTTAAAGATCTTAAGAACAGAAAATCCCTGTTCTTTAATATGCCAAATTGGCCCTGAAAAAAGTTAATTGGACCAGATAAAAAGAAAATGCGAAAACACAAATTCCAGGGGTCGTATAAAAATAGAATTTCGTTTGATAAAATTTACATGCGCAGCTATCTTTAACAAACTGTCGGTCTACACTTCCTGTCATAAACTCTAATTATATTTCGAATAATTTTGGTCGTGTGACAATGGATTTTTACTTTCTCATACGTAGTATTAAGAAAGTATTATTTCCACGAAAATTTTTGATTTCGAGATTTCGATGCCAATATATGTTTTAAGATCTCCTGAATACTTGGACTATTTTTAAGTGATATCCGTCTGTGTGTTTGTCAGTCTGTATGTCTGTGGTCGATTTCTTGTGTACACTATAGCATGTGGCTTTGTTATAAAAAATCGAGAACCGGAGAGTTTTTTTTTTTAATTCGAGCGAAAACTTCGAAATCTGTTTGAAATTTTATATTTTATTAACATGGTAGCATAGGACAAAATTGGACATAAACATGCATAAAAGGGTTTATTTGTGGCTGAATGATCACAAGACTTATAGTTTCAATCATTGTTGTGAAAAATAGCCGCGATACAATTTTTTGTTCATGGCGTCGTTAGCCCCCAGAGAGACACATTGTCAAATATCATATATCAACAGAAACAAGAAAGATCATGCATAAAGCATTGGTTATGAAACATTTTGCAACTTGGTTGCAACTTTAATTAAGCATCTCTAAAATACGATACAGTCAACGGTGATATTTTTACTTTCCTTATATACATAATGTATAAGGAAAGTATTGTGACGGGGTCGAAAATTCGAATTAGAGTTTTCGACGGGAGAGCACGTTTCAAGCATCCCTGATCACGAATAAAACATTTTTGAAGTGATGTCTGTGTGTGTGTGTGTGTGTGTGTGTGTGTGTGTGTGAAAGTATGTGTGTATGTGTGTGTGTGTGTCAGTGAGTCTGTGGAGACGATAACTGACGAACGAATGGACCGATTCGAACCAAATTTGGTACAAAAATCACAATCCGTAAACACTGGAAGCCTATTGCTTTTATACGCAATCGAATGTTCAGAACCCCCCTAAATTTTCGAATGAAATTTTGAAAAAATCGTCAAAAATTAAAACCACTAATAAAGTTACGCAAATAGACATTTCTTATGTAATTTTTCATTAGAAAACGATTAACATAAATTTTAGAACGCTAACGTAAACCGTTCTCGAGATATTGTACATTTTTTAAAAAAATTATCAAAAAGTGATATAAAATAAAAAGAAAAATATTTCCTATTGAGAAACATGTTTACTTTTCATATGTAATACCATGCGATAAATTGAGTGACATCCTTCTCGTGGATCTAGCTCGTTCCATTCTTGAAAAAAGATACTTTGAATAATACTTTTGTATTTGAACGCCAATAGTCATTTATCTGCTTTAAGAAAAACTTATTTCTTAGTGCATAACGCTTGGCGAGATTTTGGCGACGAATTTGGCGGAATGTCGCCAACTTGGCGACTTTTTTGAAATGTTGCCAAATTAACGAAAATCTCGCCAAATGGATAGAAATGACGCTAAATCAATGAAAATGACGACTAATTGTCGAAAATTCAATATCTTGGGAAGAATATTAGTATCTACTACAAGAAAATCCTATTTTTTTACTTTAAAAGTAGTAAATTCATTACATTATATAAGGAAAGTCATGTGTTGCCCACATCAGATTTTTTTAATTATCACAGAACTGCAATAATTTATTTTACTTGAAAACTTCATCGAAAAAAATTAACTTTATTCAAATGACTTCATCAAAATATACATCGTCGAAGTATAAATCTCTCTATGTAACAGCAGCGAATATTTAATTAATACACTTTTATTCCAGACTCCAGAGTTAAATAATTTTGGGTGAAAAAAAATTCAGCAATTATTATACAACTCACCTTACAATCACTTGTTTACATTCTGCATCCATTAAAATTAGTCTTCGTTGTAGAGATAACATAACCAAAGTTTGATGATCGTTTAAACTCCAAAATATTGTAATTGCGTTGGCGCAGGATATAAATGCACAGAAAATACGGAAAAATAAAGCGGTTTTAGGACGGATGCAATACTAAATATAAATTTCTAAAAGCTTTGAAAATCACTATTTTTACTTTGGGAAAAAAAGATGGATGCCATATTTTACTTTGAAGTGGGTCACGTGATCTATTCATACAATATGGATGTAATTATTATTTCAATTTTTATTTAGAAAACTACCGAACATATGTTGCTGAATTTTTTATATATATATATATATATTTCATGGGTAATTTGAATATTTCCTAAAATTTTCAAAGCAATTTGTGAATTTTTCTTTACTTAAAAAATGATCGAAAAATTAGGTCCCATAGGCTTCAATACATTTCATTTTTTCACCCCGAGTTTAATCCAAAACTAATTGGGTGATATTATTCATTTACATTCCCATATGACCCCCAGACCGTCTCAACATCATACTAACATTTCATTTTGATGAAGTCATTTTTACGACAGTTATCATGCGAACGGTCAGACAGACAGAATGAACCAAGTCATAAACACATTTCAACTAAATGTTTATGACAATGACATGTTGTAAAGTGTTAAAAAAGTTCAATCCCTTTAAAGTGAAGAGTATAGCATACTATAATTGTAATCATCTGAACACATGACCGACTTTTCAAAAATTTTCTTGTACAATTTGAAAAAAAAAATGAAGCTACTAAAAATTGATTTTGGTATGAAAAAGTTGAGTTCATTTGACTCATTCGACTATGGAAAACAGTTTTATAATTGACATTTTTTTCTGGGTTACCTGAATGAAAGTTTCATTTTGTGCTTTTTCCTAAAACGTCTCACATGATCAAAACTTGCATACGACGATACAACATTAATTAAAGTATTTCGTAAATTGGTGCCATAGGTCTACGACCAATCGTGCCACAAATATTTAGTCGTGCAATGTTTTCGGATGTACAGCAGCGGGAAACCCCCCCCCCCCTTTGTTAATCGAGCATCGTTCATCGTAGAGAAAATTGAATGATACCATTCGATTAGGAATAACATCCTCTACAAATTAATGTGCGTAAAATTTGCATAAGGGACCGTCTTCATATCTTAACGCGCACAAACTTTGAAATTTTCAATGACAAACACCCAAGTTTGACAACATAGTTCGAATCTAGAGCAAAATTCAACCTGTGACACCAAATTTCAAGTCATTTGGATGAAGCGTTTCTGAGTTGTGAGTAGGTAAAGTTTTGAGCTCCTAAAGTTAAATTAGTTTCCAAGACTTCCATTCATATCTTCTGTAATAATTATCTGCTCACGCTGATTATTTGTATGACGCTACTACTAAACAACCCAAAGACATTTACGTGATTTTTATTTTTGTAGAATAAATTCTTTGTATGAAATATTAATTATGAAATCAATAATCGAAAAAATATGAATACAAACCTGGACACGTTTTGATAAAAATTGATTCACAAAGAGTTTTATATGTTTATATGAAATTCCAGGTGTTTCCTCCTACTAGTTCTTTCAAAATGTTTAAATATTCAGCATCACGATAATTTTAGGGGTCGTATATTAGTTTAAGAA
Source organism: Amaurobius ferox (assembly GCA_951213105.1). Lineage (NCBI taxonomy): Eukaryota > Metazoa > Arthropoda > Arachnida > Araneae > Amaurobiidae > Amaurobius > Amaurobius ferox. The sequence continues at coordinate 33,201,119 of OX578136.1, forward strand.
ATGACTAATTTCAAAAAGTTATATTAATTGTAAGTTAATCTTTATTTAAGAAAACGGGAATTTATTTTTACCCAGTTTCAATAAAAACTTTGTATAGATGCAACCTAATCAACGTAATTCTGCTACTGTATTGAAGGGAAAAAACTTGTATTGTTATGAATGGGATCTACTTATGTTACTGTCGATTAATAGTTCCGGAGCTACTGAGAGTTGAAATCGCCCACAAAATGGGATAGTTTATAATAAAAAATATTTATATAGAACAATAACAAATTATAAAATTATGTGATACTAAACACCAACAAGACTTCAAGCGGTGATTGATAATGACTGAGGTTGCACATCGTATTGATACTTTTAAATTCGTCACCAAGTTCCAACGGAGTTGTTTTGTCGCGTGATCTGCAGATATTTGTTAGTCTCATAAATTGTTTCTGAAACAGAATTATAAAATTATCGTGCCCTATTTGCCTATAATAATATGCCCTATAATAATCGTGTCCTATTTGAAGCTCACATAATCCTACCCATTACAGGCCCACTGCCTTAGTAACACACACACACACACACACACACACACACACCCACACCCACACACACACACACACACACACAAGACAACACCACACACAGCCATGAAAATGCTCACCCTCTCATGCAGGAATCAAACCTGCGACCCTTTGGCTGTGAGGTAAGTCATAATGCTGAATGTCAAGAGGATAGTTCAATAATTTGTGCTGTGGTCAATCAACGAAACATCGCCCTTCAAATTGCGGTTTTCGATATGGAGCTGATCCCCGAAAACTGCACATTCCGGAATATTGAATATCTTCGGATATAAAGATAGAAACGTCGTGAAATTTTGAATTTGGACTAATTTGGGGATCTAGAACTTGTGGGTGACGTCAAAATTGGGTGTTGCCATTGAAAATTTCAAAGTTTGTGCGCGTTTAAATGTGAAGACGGCCCCTTATGCAAATTTTACGCACATTAATTTGTAGAGGATGTTATTCCTAATCGAATGGTATCATTCAATTTTCTCTACGATGAACGACGCTCGATTAACAGAGGGTGGGGCGTTTTTTTTTTCCGCGGCTGTACATGTCAAAGAGCTCATGCACATAAAATATATAATATAAACACTTTGATTTATCTGTCTATCTATCTCTGGGTAATACTGCTACAAAATGTTGCCAAACGTGTTTCAATTACGGATAAACGTTTCATGAACGCTGCAGCTTTTCGAACGTATGACATCAGATACTGAAAGTGAGTCCATGATGCGGGCAGCCCGTTCTCTACATAATGCAGACTATACTTCTTTCACAGCGAAAAACTTCGATGTAACCATGGAGCTTTACTAGCGTATGCAATCAAATACTGAAAGTGAGACCACGATGTTTTTTTATTTCTGATCATTTTATAAAATTGTATTTGAGATATATGACTCAACTCGGTAAACAAATTCAACAGAAGTAGGAAACTTTCTTGCGTGTGTTTTGTTTATTACTTATAAGGCAAAATGCCCGCGGATCTCACTAGTGTCGAAAGCCCAGACCACCCGACTCGTCCGAGGACGTAGAGCAGCAAATTGGATGGCCGGGGATCTCACTAGTGTAAAGTATTTGTAATCTTTCATTCTTTCTTATATTGTGATTATGTGCTTATTTGAAATATATTACTTTTATAAGCTCACTATAATAGTCGACCCATTATAGCGATTGTTGATCATAGTTTGTGCTCATTAAAAACACAAAAAGGTGCAGAACAGGTTCTTCCTAATTTGTGAAATTGCTCGTTTTATCCAAAAATGTGTTGTACTGAAAGTTTTCCAGAGAAAAATTTCAAAGTATTATTATCGTTTAAAACTAATTATCGCTAAAACCTTGGAATCGGTAAAATCTGAATCCCGAAATACAAACATTGACCAGAATTATAATAAAAATCAGTGGTGTAATAAACACCAATTTCATCAGAATAGAAATATATAAGGGACCCATCAAAGACTTAAAATTAGTATGGTTATTGAAAATCAATTCATAATCTTCTCGTAATTAAAAAAAATCCGAAAAGTAAAATATAAAGAACAGTGTTTTAAAATACGTAAAAAATTGTGGTAAATATTAAAACATTATTAAGGATTAACTTAAAAATCTAGATGTAAATCTAGAAGGGTAATTATACTTTCAACTGTTTCAGCTAAGGGTTTCTGTAATTTTTCAAAATGTTGTTCCGGTGTTGCAGGTACAACTTCAGGTAGCTGCAAAACCCCTTTTGCGATAAGAATTTTCTCTGCCAAGGAGTTGAAAACGTGAAACGTAATATAATAAATAAATCATATTAGCAAACTATTGAGTAACCTTAGAATTTTTCACTTCATAATCTACATTGTACAATGCATATATTTTAAAATGAAAGTTGAGCATTTTAATTATTCAATCCCATTTTGTCTCTTAAAAGAATAAAAAAGATCAATATACACTCATGTCCAAAAGTTAAGCATAATTCGTAAAATGCAAAAAATTCGGAGTTAATGTGGATACAATGGTTCACAATCAGTTGTGGAGAATCGTGGGATGAAAGTAAATCATTGTGCATATGCAAAACAGTTCAGTCGACGTCGACATGCGTAAAGCACTGGCGCACGTCGGAACGAGTATAAACCGGCCTCGAGCGGTATGGCCGGTTGATGCAGAATTTCGCAATTGCTGTGGTACAGAGCGTTGTTAACAATAAAAAAAAGGCGAAAGATGTCACAAATATGCCAACTGGACATGTTTCTGAAGGGACGAAATATTGGATTGCTAGAATCCAGTCGATACCAAACCGAAGAGTCTCGAATTCTGAATGTGCCTCACTGTGTGATCTCCAGACTGTACAATATCTCGAGATGTTGATACTAGTAAAAAAATTTTCAATATACATAAAATCAGCAACACATGACTTTCCTTATATAATGCAATGAATTTACTACTTTTACAATAAGAAAAAAGTAGGTTACTCTTATAGTAGATACTTATATTTTTTACAAGATATTGAATTTTAGTTAATTAGTCGTTATTTTCATTGATTTAGCGCCATTTTCATCCATTTGGGGAGATTTTCATTAATTTGGCAGCATTTAAAGGACAACATTTGTCGACATTTGACAACATTCTTTTTGACAACATTCGTCGCCAAAAATCATCAAGAGTTAAGGACGGAGAAATAAGTTATTCTTATAGCAGATAAATGATTATTGGCGTTCAAATACAAAAGTATCTCATGCATGGAACAAGCTAGATCCACGAGAATGCTGTCACCAAATTTATTGTATGATATTACACATGAAAAGTGAATATGTTTCTCAACAGTTAATATTTTTTTTAATTTATGGGATGTTTTAATAAATTTATTTGAAACATGTGCAATATCTCGAGAACGGTTCGTGCAAGCGTTCTAAAGTTTATGTTAATCGTTTTCTAAGGAAACATTACATAAGAAATGTCTATTTGCGCAATTTATTAAAGGTTTTAATTTTTTGATGAATTTTTCAATTTTCACTCGAAAATTTAGGGGGTTCTGAACATTCGATTGCATTTAAAAACAATAGGCTGCCAGTATTCACTGATTGTAATTTTTGTGCCAAATTTCGTTCGAATCGGTCCATTCGTTTGTCAGTTATCGTCCCCCCCCCCTACCACACACACATCACCTCAAAACCGTCTGATTCGTGTTCAGGGATGCTTGAAACATGCTCTCCCGTCGAAAATTCGAACTCGAATTTTCGACCCGTCACAATATTTTCCTTATACATTATATGTATATAAGGAAAGTAATATACATTATATGTATATAAAGAAAGTAAAAAAATTAGAAAATACGTATAAGGGTCACATAAATTTTGCATAACTCTTCTTATTAAATTCTATCAAATACTTTTTGATAGTTTTTTAAAATAAACATTTACAGAGACTGTTGTAAATTTCACATTCAAAAGTAATACACATTCTCCAAAAATGTCCACTCAGTTCTGAAGTTTACAGAAGTTTCATAGCCTACATTCTAAAATATCGCAACATTTACTAATCATAAGTATGTAATATCAGCATACATTTACTAATCATAAGTATGTAATATCAGCATACATTTACAAATAAAAAGTCGTTCATTTAAAAACGGCCAACAAGTCTCACCGTTTCAACATTTTCGCCACTTTTGGCACTCACTTCTACGTATTCCAAATTTTCATCTCGGCAATAATTCTTCACCGCAGAAACAGCTACTGACTTAGCACTGGGATCTTCATTTTTATTTCCAGCTGTAAATGAATGAAACAAAAAAGTAAAAATCTGATGTTGCAGCACATGACTTTCCCTGCAGACTCATATTCACGTTCTCTTTATTTATTCAATATTTCATTGAGTTTAATTGTACAAAATTAGTATAAGAAAGTATTGTCACGTTGTCGAAAATTCGAATTCAAGTTTTCGACGGAAGAGCACGTTTCAAGCATCCCTGAACACGAATCAGACTTTTTGTGATGATGTCTGTGTGTGCATACGTATGTGAGTCTGTGGAGACGATAACTGACGAACGAGTAGAGCGATTCGAACAAAATTTGGTATAAAAATTACAATCCATGAACACTGGAAGTCTATTGTTTTTAAACACAATCGAATGTTCAGGACCCCCTAAATTTTCGAGTGAAATTTTGAAAAAATCATCAAAAAATCAAAACCTTTAATAAAGTTACGCAAATAGACTATTCTTATGGAATTTTTCCTTAGAAAGCGATTGACATAAATTTTAGAACGGTGGCATGAACCGCTCTTGAGATATTGCACGTTTTCAAATAAATTTATCAAAAAATCCCATAAATTGAAAAAAAATATTAACTGTTGAGAAGCATGTTCACTTTTCATATGTAATATCATGCGATAGATTTGGTGACATCATTGGTGTGGATCTAGCACGTTCCATTCATGAGAAAAGTTACTTTGAGTAATACTTTTGTATTTCAAAGCCAATACTAAATTTATGTGCTATAGCAATAACTTATTTCTCCGTCCATAACGCTTGACGAAATTTTTAACGAGGAACTTGGCGGTATGTCCCCAAATTGGTGACTTTTTAAATGTTGCCAAATTAACGAAAATCTCGCCAAATGAATAAAAGTGACGCTAAATAAATGAAAATGACTACTCATTGACGAAAATTCAATATCTTGGAATTAATATAAGTATCTACTATAAGAATAACCTATTTTGTTTTTACTGTAAAAGTAGTAAATTCATTGCATTATATAAGGAAAGTCCTGTGTTGCCCACATCAGATTTTTTTAAATTACACTGAATGTACACTATTAAGCCAATTTTCGTTCTCAGTTGGTAACTGGGCTTCTTTTCAAAAGGCGAAAGTACGAAAAAAATAATATATTTCAAGAACGGCTAGTGCTAGTGTAATGGGTTAGTCTTATTCTTTTGATCGTTAAAAATTACGTATAAAACAAGCATTTAATTGATATATTTGAGCATACGTTGTTTTGTATTTTAGATTTTAACGATTTTTACGGGACATTTCGCAAAAAAAGGCAGGTTTATTTTTTCCAAATCGCACCAAAATCTAATCAGCACCAGGGTAACTCACAAGTAACATATCTACCAAATTTTGTAAAGTTTGATCTATTAGTTTTTTAGCTAGAGTACAGTAATTTGTGCGGCTCATTTCGCAAAAAAAAGGCGGGTTCTTTTATCCAGTCTCGTACCAAAATCTAATCAGCACCAGAGTCACAAACAAGTAAATCTACCAAATTGTATGAAATTTGGTCCATTAGTTTTCGAGTTAAAGTGGTTACATACATAGCACACACAGACTTACAGACAGGCAAACACACACACCGGTTCTAATTTTTTACAATCAGCCAAATTTTAAAATTAAAATACTCTCTGTGTACCAAATTTCAAATCTTTAGGACGTAGGTCAATATACTAAAAATGCCATCAAAGAGATTGAAACAGACATCCACACAGTCATCGGCCATGGCGAATTCAATCAAAGACTTCAATCAAAGACTGGTTTCTTTGAAAAATTCATTAAAAAACCGAAAAGGACTAAAAAGTATAACATAAAATAGTATGAAAAATATTTTGAAGTTACACTGTTTTAGTAAAATGCAATAAAAAGCAAAAAATAATTTTTAGCTATCATAAGATTATTGGTCATATACTATTGGATTATTGGAATACAGCTGTTTCGACTAGACGCTGTACTCCCTTCGTGAATGCAAAAGAACCAACAAACCCGAAGTCCAAAAGGGGAATGGGCTCAAAACAAAGAAGTAAAAGGGATTATATACCCATGACCTGGATTAAGAAGAAGTGATAACATAGAAATTATATATAAAAGAATGACGGATTGTTAAATTATGATTATCAAAAAAAATTACATGAATTGAATGTAATCATTTTTATATATGTAAGCTCTATGTTATCACTTCTATTGTTCCTTAAAATTGTGTTAATGTTGCGGCAGCAAAGACATCTATCAAAGATGCCACACGAGCCAGTACCCGAATTATAAGAACAGAGGAGGAGCTAGCTTTTGCTCAGTGATTATAATGTCGATCTACAATGCATCAGGTCCCTGGTTCGGGGCCCGGCGACTCCCAATCGCCACAATGATGACTGGACGTTTGAAATACGCAACCTTCCTCTCCAACGATCTCTCCATCTCAAGACGAGATGGCAGCACCACACGGAGTCAGAAGTCTTGACACTCCCTTCCTGGTTGACCACGGCTGTCCGTCACGCAGAGGCGACACGCCTCCCGGCCCTGACGTCACGCCGAGGCGACACGCCTCTCGGCCTTCCTCATCAGCGGAGGGAGTGTGCGGCCGCAAAGACATCGATCAAAGATGCCACACGAGCCAGTAACCGAATTATAAGATCAGACCAGGAGCTAGCTTGCTCAGTGATTATAATGTCGGTCTACAATGCATCAGGTCCCTGGTCCGGGGCCGGGCGACGCTCAATCGCCACAATGTAGAAAACCCAGACCACACGACCAACCCAAAGGCTAATGGTAGCTTTCTGTGTGGCCGGAATCCCCACAATGTGTTTCAAATAGTTAGAAAGTTATTGACTATATCTTATGCCTGTTTACGCTTATCACGGCTTTAAATAAAGCTTAAATTATCCAGATATTTTCACTCTTATAACCAGACATTTTGACGCCCGAAGTTTATTTGTAAGTAGCACTTTTTTGAAAAAATAATCATATCAAAATTTTTTTTTTATTATTTGGGTTATTGAAAATGTAAGCACATTTCCAACGGTAACAGAAGCATATTAGTATTATAATAGAATATGACAATTTTATTAACAACTCACCGATCATAGCTATTGCATCTTCATTATGATGCCTGAGGTCACTAAGCCATCTCGAAAGTGTATGAAATGTAGTAACATCCGTTACATCATATACTAATAGAACTCCATCAGCACCTCTGTAATAACTAAAAAATTATTTTTAATTATATATTTTTTTAATTTTTTCTCAACCATGAACCGTAAAATAATTTTGAACGGTTACGAAGAAAGAGGAAATAGCTATATACTTTACATAACAGCAGAGCAGTATGAGGAAAACTATAAAATTTCACTACACGATATAGTCCATGTGTTAAACTCTATTAATAATTAAAAACTTAATTTTTAACAGGTGGCTTTACAAATCCTAAAATGAAAATTTTGCTCAGTTACAATTTTAAAAGAAAATTAAATTTAAAGTAAATTTCTACATTTAATTTTCAAAAATACTGAATTATCGTCAACTTGGCAACATTTCTTAAAAGTCGCCAAGTTAGCGATATCGTGACAAATTTATCGCAAAACGCGACAATAACAGACTGACGGATATTGGCTTTTCTTATATCGTATAGGCGTATGTTACTTTACTTTGTCAAAAAGTAACTAAAATACCATTACAGCGTTTTATACTTTTCATATTTAAAAAGTTATATTTGGGCGGTTTATTAATCAGAAAGTTTGAATTTCATTATGTGACACCCACAGTAATTAATATATTTTATCTTAATTCGCAAACCAAACGAGTAAAATCTGAGCGTAAAATGAAGCTGAAATTAAAACTTTAAAGTATTTTATTTAACCGAAGCTCGCATAGCGCTTAATAAGTTCCACTCACAAATCAAACGTCTGATTAAAAAAGCAAGAAATTTAATTATTTTCTCTTTTTGAACTTCAAATGTTTTGATTCGATTTTATCAGCCAATATAAACGATGAATGAAAAATGTTTATTATTATTACTCATTAAAGAATAATTTAAATTTTGAAATTTTGAAAATAAAATGAAAAGTAATACATTTAAAACAGAATTAAAAAAAATAAAATATTCGAAAAAAGTAGCGTGCATACTTTATACAGTATTAGACGTAGCGATAAGGTACCTTCTAATACATCGATATTTCGTTTGATACACTCGTGTACGAGGCTTACCGTGTATTGATACAATTGATTCATTCGATATATATTGGATCAAGACCTTTCCTCAATTGTTGACCCTATTCTCTTTACAGTGATTGCTTTTAACTTTGAGAATATTATAAATGATAAATGTGTTATACTAATGAAAACAATTTGGCATTTTTTTTTTTTTTTTTTTTTGCTAAAATCATGCTACATTTGTATCTTGTTCTATAAACGCTGAAAATGGCTGAACTTATAAAGATAACTGCATCTCCAAAAATACGTTCAAAACAACTCGTTTAAATACAGAAATGTATTGACTAAGTTAAATAAAATATTTTATGATATCAATATTAATTACACAATTTATAGATTATTCCATTTTTAGATTATTGGGAATTTTGTTTTAGCTGTCAACGTCAGATCTGCATAAACTAGATTCTACTGCATATTCACTAATCTCATAAATCTAATCTTGTTTTAATAATCATGCTCTCATATTGTAATAATTACCTTTTTCATACATTATTTTATTATAGTCTAAAAATTATACAACTTAGTTTCTAATTTAATTATTGTAAATTCAAACTTTAAAATTTTAAACTCAAGATTACGAAAATTCAAATATCTAAGCCAGAAAATTGATGACTTCGATACGATACTGAATCGATACAAATCGGAGCAATATTTACACAGCAATTATATACTTCACTAAACGATACGTATCGATACACAGCATAAGTTTGCCAACAATTAGTACTTTGTGCTCTATGGATAACGTAGTTACTGGTTTTTTGAGAAGTAACGAGTACGAAACTTCTTTACACGAAAAATAACCATTACACAAAAAGTAACTTATACACTTCTATCCAGTTACTGCCTCTGATCACGAGAATATTAGACAGAACACAACTGCTTATAAGAATACTAATTATAAGTACGTATACATTTTATGATTGTATATCACAAATAAATAAATCTTACCTACTAACGATACTTCGAAATTGTTCTTGGCCTGCTGTGTCCCATATACAAAGTTTCACAAACTTATCCTTAATTTGTATATTTTTTACATGATGATCAATGAATGTCGTAGACAATTTTTCTAGGGAAAAATATTTTTTTTTTTTTCAATTTCAAATATACAAAAAAGTTACTTTTCATCTAATAAAATATGAGAAGATAAAGGACGTATGTACATTCTCCGGAACTCTAAGCTAATCTCTTCTTAGTGGAGACATCCTATTTCATATACCAGCAAAATATGTTTTATATGAATAACATTTATGGCTGGGGTTTCTCTTTCGAGAACTTGGAGCGTTGCGAGAAATGTAAATATTTGAGACGCTTTATACCCCCTCCCCCCCCAACCAAATAGATAAAAATGCAAATATATTTTCTTGTTTCCTCGAAAATCGGGTCTAGATTATGAATATATAAAAATAATTTCAATATTTTAAACTTTTTTTTTTCAAAAAATTCTTGAAAACATTCAGTTGAAGCATATACTGAACTATAAAAAATAAATATAAATAGTAGACGACAAAAATATGTACTAAAAAATTTAATATTAAAATCTACATTTGTTATTAAAAAAGGTTCTGTTTGCGTTTTTACGTGTTACAAAAAGTGTTACCTTTTTGCAACTAAAACTCTTTATGACAGCAGATGTTTGGGAGCATTTGGGAACAAACTATAAATAAACATGGTATTTTTTTTCACCAATAAATTTGAGCCATACAAAAAAACCCAGAAAAAAAGTTTGGGGTTGTGCAACGGAAACATTTTCTACATATGGCAATACAAATTTGGAAGCATATATGGGGCGCATTAATTTACGTAAATTCTTTAATGAGATGTAGCAAAAAATATATTATGACAAGTCTAAATTATCATTACAGGAGATAAAATTTAGTTAACATTTGTTCAATTTCATCAAAACCATGAAAATTTATCTTGGATTTCCCGATGCCTCTAGTCAAATGTGGGACAAAAATGCCCAGTTTTAATAAGAGCTTGTTCTATTTTCGAGAGAACTATAACCAGGCAAGTAGACTCCTTTCAATTAAAAAGAAAGTTGTGTTAAAAAGAGCAAAGTCCATTGAATGATTCAATGCGAAATATTCTTTCGTCGTTCATCGATAACATCAACAGGCAAAAAAATATTTGATAGCATCTAATGCTTTGGGTATCTGTGATGGAAATCAGAGCGTTAAGAAAAATGCAAACCTTTTGGAGGCTAATATTATCTCCGAACCTAATAGATAAAAAAATTTAAACAAATTTTCTTGTTTTATCGGAAATAAAGTCCAGATTATGAATATATAAAATTAAATTCAATATTTTGAACATATTTTTAACAAACTTCAAAACGTATCTGTCCAAGTGATTTTTCTTACTTTCACACGATATATCTTTAAAACTTTAAAAGATAGATATAAATAATAAGCGACAAAAATATGTATTAGGAAATTTAGTTTCTGAATCTATGTTTATTTTTTTAAAAAAGCTCTTTTAGTTTTCGAATAATCGTCTAGTAAAGTTAAAAAATAGTCTTGTCAAGTTAAAAAAGACTGAAATGTATATGTTTATCATGATTGTAATGCTTATATCTCAAAAACTAAAAATGCTAACTATGAACAATAAGCAGGAATTTGCAGTTCTCTGAAAACCCTACAGTGTATACAGTTGTATTCTGGATCAATCTTTGAGTTTTCGAAGTTTAGTGGTTATAATTTTAATATTTTAGCATTTTAAATTGGTTTTCCAATAGGTGGAAAAGTTATAATATTTAAAATATCACGATTGTTGCAGCTCAATCTGTTTACTTACTCCTTGATGAAATATTAGTACATAAACACGATATATTCTATTTTGATTAAAAAAATATAGGAGATTCAATAAACTTTGAGATTCTAAAAATTTTCAATAATTGGTGATGTTTAAAAAGAATAGATGGAAATATATATTCTAATACGTACTTTAGCGCCGCCAGGCAAGTTTATAGATTAACTTGAATGTGATATTTCTTCAGATATTTGGTATAAATTTTATTTATATACCGCCAAGAAATTATTGAAATAATTGGATGTTCTGACCTGAAGTTTTTGATCGGAGTTTCCAGATGAAATCAAACGAAAACTAAAAATGCTAGCTAGCTATGAATATTTAGCGAGTAACTTATAGTGCTTTGAGAGTCTGTCTGTAAGCGAAACAAATGAGTCTGAAAAAAAATCGAACAATAAAATTATAATCAAGCAAAACCATTTTTATTCCATCGGACTAAAGACACCTTCGATTTTCCTTGGTGAAGGGGGGGGGGGGGTCTCAAGTCTGAAAGATTGACAAACATTAGCCCACTGAATGAAGACATTTAATCAAATTTTTAAATATACTTGCCGTCAACTGTACAATATGCATTTGCAATCACGTTTTCAGCCATGTGCGGAGGATTGGCGGCTCGTGCATAGGCACTGCCTAGCATGCAGCTCGCAGTCTCGCATGCAGCTTCCTATGTTTGCATGCACACAACAGTCAAACACGACGCTTCACAGTTCCAGCGGCGTGGTGTTTGACTGTTGTACGCATACGCAAGTAGGAAGCTGCACGCCAGGCTGCGAGAAAGAGAGAGCACTGTCGCTCTAGCAGTGCCGCAGTACCTATGCACCAGCCGCCCTGGTAGACAGAAAAACTCTAAAGTAAAATATGTTTACCTACATAGTTAACCATATTTAAAGCATTCCTGGGCACATCATAGATCAAATTTACAATAATTTTCTTTATCTGTATCAATATAATAATTTTTTTAACTATAGTCGATGCCTGATTCAACCAAGCACACATTACTTTTAGATGTTACGAGCGCTCAATTTCAAAAAATTCGAGGCTTATAAAATCCGCGAGCCACGAAAATTTTTGAGAACCTGAAACAAGATCCTTGAGGCGACTAAAATTCGTGAAATAGTGGCGTGGAAAAATTCACACGCCACTAAAGCTTCATAAAACTAACACAAAGGTTAAGCATGCCTTTTATGTATTTTGCTAACTACACAGAATTTTAGCAAATTGTGGTAGTATAGAGCTGCTTGTTCTTGGACTAAGAAGCTCCCCGCTGATGGAGCGCCATGCTTTGTTAGAGAGATGGTGAGGGAGTTACATATCGATTTCAAAGCCTTAAAATGTTACTTTTTCTTGTTTACTAAAATTCATATCCTTTGCAATCATAATTACAAATTGTACCTAAGACAGTGACAAATTTTTATGCAGTATAAACAAATATTAGCTGAATGTTGTCTATATCTAAACAAACCAAAAATGTTCTCATCCCAATATTGGCTAAATGTTGACAAACCAATATTGGTTATATTTTGCATACAAAATTCATGAATATTCGAAAATTCTTTACATTGATATATTGGTTTTCGATTATTCATTATTGGCTTGCGATTAGGGTATATTGACTTGTGTGCCATAAAATAATAAAGCCAGCTGCACTTATGAGCTATGCCAAAGAACAAGTGTTTTCATAAAAAGTATGTTGTCTAAAAGTCGACATAAACTTACCTCGAAATACTCCTGTTTTAAATCGAAGCAAAAGAGAAGATTTTCCTACGCCTGAAAAGTAAAAATATAAACTCGTTTTTTTACATTGGAATTTTACATAGATATTTTTTGCATTTATCAGAAATATTCATAAAACCCAGAAATAATGCAAAATGATATTTGGCTTATTTTGCTTATTTTTAGAAATTATTCCAAATCCCTTATTTTCTGTCATAAATGCCTATTTCTGAAATTATATTTTTCCGATGTTTTGAAGTTTATTTATTTATATATTCCGTACAAAGAACGGGTATACTGCTGGTAGAAAATAAATTTCAATCACAAACACGAAATTGAACTAAATTGATAGTGCGCGCGGATTTAATTTAAAACAATAAATCTTATCATTTTCTAAAATTGATATTATACAAAACTGACGAAGGGAAATGGGGTGTAAGCAGATTCAATTCAAAACAATACTATATACATCTCATCTAAAATGTGTATTATGCAAAATTGTCAAAACTATATTTCATCTGCCTACACCTTTGGGCCAGAAGAGAGGGGGGACCGAATGAAACTTTAGGGGGGCACATGTTCTATTTTCCCTATAGAGTAAATAGAAATATATAATTATAAGTATATAATATATATATACAACTTTTAACTACTACATTTACACACACACATACATGGGCGCGGTAGCCCATTGGTTAGCGCGCTGGAGTTGCACTCGGTAGGCCCGGGTTCGATTCCAGCCACTGCCATAACTGCCGCCGTGTTCACGCGGAGTACGATCACGTTAAACATGTGGGTCCGTAAGTCCTTCCGAGAGGTTGGTGGTAGGGGAAGGAGGGTACGGTCCTTGTGGATGCCTCCCCCACTGGGTTCTGGTCTAAATTGGGTGGCACTTCCCGGCTGTCCAAACAGTTACCTTACACCTTTCTGGTAGGTCGGACGGTCTGGGTCTCAACAACAACACACACATACATATATATATATATATATATATATACATACATAGAATTACTATATATATATATATATATACATACATAGAATTACTATATATATATATATATATACATACATAGAATTACTATATATATATATATATATATATATACATACATAGAATTACTATATATATATATATATATACATACATAGAATTACTATATATATATATATATATATACATACATAGAATTACTATATATATATATATATATACATACATAGAATTACTATATATATATATATATATATACATACATAGAATTACTATATATATATATATATATACATACATAGAATTACTATATATATATATATATATATACATACATAGAATTACTATATATATATATATACATACATAGAATTACTATATATATATATATATATATATACATACATAGAATTACTATATATATATATATATATATGCATACATAGAATTACTATATATATATGTGTGTGTGTGTAAAGTATTGTAATTTGAACTACATACAGCCGCAAAACCCTATTCGCACGTCTTCTTTTGTTGTATTTGCATCTGCTCTGTTCCAAATCTGTAGCATCAAAAGAAGCAAAACATTTTTTTTTCATTATAGCTTGAATTTATTAATATTTTGCTGAGTAACATAAATTGTCTCTGGGGGGGGGTGAATAATCGTCTTCCCCAGATGTATGCCTGAAAGAAATACTGTTCGTAATATCAGTTCTCGAAAAGAATAATATTTAGATATTATTGTTTTGAATTGATTCTGCCTACACTATCCATTTGATGTGCGATTACAATTTATTTCCTATTTTTCCGTGAGTCACTGAGAATACAAATTTTCTCATTTACTGTTGTTCCTGGCTATCAAAATTTGCTAATTTATAGGTAAAGATAGATTTTATTTTTCCAATCCTAGATATTGATCTGAGTTCAAAATTTGGATCGTCCTAGCCTATGGTTCCAAAGATCACATAGCACTAACCATTAATCACACGCTGACTTTGTAAATTGGAATATAACAGTTTACAGTGCTCAAGTCTGTTTATTAGAAGATAAGACAGTGTTCCATGAATGGTATCAAACTCCGTGCCTTCTCCACTTTTATCAATCTCTTATCAACTTACACTTATAAGACCGTGTTCAGAATTGACGGCCGAGGCAATCGGGCGATTGAAACATCACAAAATGAATCATTTCAAGGAATTCAATTGGCTAATGCTGACTCAACTGTCCGATCGGACTCGACTTCTGAACATGTTCAAATGCCAGTGTATAGGAAAGTCTATCAGACCAATGAGTCACAAAACAACCCTTCTCCGCTTAAATATTTAAATGAATTTCTGCACTTGAATTCATCATAACAGCTGTTTATCTTTATTATTACTGCAATAAGGTTTGGGTGAAGTATTAAACTATTTAAATGGATTTCCGCACTGATATTCATCATAACAGTTATTTATCCTTATAATTATTGTAATACGGTTTGGGTGAAGTATTAAACAAGATTTAGACTCTTTTGCTAAAGGATCATAAAATGTAAAAATTGATTGATCATTGAATGCAGGCAGTAACGCAACCATGATAATTTTGTTATCAAAGGTACAAACGTTAGATATAAAGATGTCTTTAATGGATCTACTTTCTAAAGTTTTTTTTTTTCAGACTGTTAAAATGTAAAGTTTCATAGTGTGCCAGTTCGTATCTCTAAGAGCTAGCTGTCTAACAAAAGCAGTATTCTGTTCAAAGGTTTACTGGAGTATATGTATTTTTAATTTATAGAAATGCAAAGTAAGATTTTGATATTTTATATATTTACTACTTGCTACACAAAATAATAATCTAAGCAAATGGCTTCTAACCAGTTGGCCAATGATTTCTTAACGGGTTTGTAATTGTAATGAATTCATTTAGTCTTGTTTGCAGGATCCGGTAAATCACGTAGATCTGTAGCTATCCTCAGGGCCGCAGATCGAAGAAACAAAAGAATACATTCAATAGGCTCTGGAGGGGGACCCACGAATTGAATACACAATAAAAACTGCATTAATAAACAAATCAGGCTCCTGGGGAACAGGTCTCCCAGCCCCCTCCAATTGGCAGCGTTACTGATTGAATGTATGATCATTCATGCATGTAGATGTATGATCATGTATTGCAATCATTGAATTAATTGTATGATCCAAAAGATAAAAAAAAATATCAATCCGAGCAAATCTATAAAATAGAAGGAGAATATTGACAAAGCAATCTCATTTTACAATATTTCTTATGCTCGTAAATTTTACTATATACTTAATTGCTATCTCTATACTACATATACAGTATAATGCATAGGGGGAGTATTGTGATGGGGTCGAAAACTCGAATTCAAGTTTTTGACGGATGAACACGTTTCAAGTATTCCTGAACTCGAATCGAACGTTTTTGAGACGATGTCTCTGTCTGTATGTTAGTCTGCGTCCGTAAGTCTATTGGAGCGATATCGAATAACGCAAGAGCTAATAATGCGTTTAGGAAAAAATTTGGCACTATCATTACAGTTAGTGAATCTTCGAAGTCCATTCAATTTAGAAGTATTTAAATGTTCAAAAAAACGTCCCCCTTCCCCGAATTTTCGACAGAATTTTCAAAAAAAATCCTTCAAAAATATATATCTGAAATAATAATAATCATTTTGCACGTAATTTTTTTATTAAAAAACAAATTGTACAAATCTTAGATTGCTAGTATAAACTGCTCTCGAAATATTGTACGATTTTCAAATGAATTTTTTAAAAGAAATCATTAAAATATTAATACATTCAATACATTTACATAAATAATCAGTTTATATGTAATGTTTCATTTAAAAACGGATGACAAACTTCAGAATGCTAGCATGAACAGAGACAAATTTTGAAAAAAATTACTTAAAGTAAAAAAATCTAATGTGGGCAACACATGACTTTCCTTATATAATGCAATGAATTTACTACTTTTATAGTAAAAAAATATAGTTTTTTCTTATAGTAGATACTTATATTCTTTCCACGATATTGAATTTTCAACAATTAGTCGTCATTTTCATTGATTTAGAGTCATTTTTATCCATTTGGCGATATTTTCGTTAATTTAACAACATTTTAAAAAGTTGCCAAGTTGGCGACATTACGCCAAATTCGTCTCCAAAATCTCGCCAAACGTTATAAACGGAGAAATAAGCTATTCTTATAGCAGATAAATGACTATTGGCGTTCAAATACAAAAATATCACTCAAAGTACCTTTTCTCATGAATGGAACGAGCTAGATCTACGAGAATCATGTCACAAGATTTATTGCATGATATTACATATGAAAAGTGAACATGTTTTTCAACAGTTTTGTTTCTTTTTTAATTTATGGGATTGTTTGAACAATGTATTTTAAAAATGTGCAATATCTCGAGAACGGTTCATGCTAGCGTTCTAAAGTTTATGTCAATCGCTTTCCAAGGACAAAATACATAAGAAATATCTATTTGCGTAACTTTATTAAAGATTTGGATTTTTTGATGATTTTTTCAAAATTTCACTCGAAAATTTAGGAGAGTTCTGAACATTCGATTGCGTTTGAAAACAATAGGCTTCCAGTATTTATGGATTGTGATTTTTGTACCAAATTTCATTCGAATCGCTCCATTCGTTCGTGAGATATGGTCTCCACAAACTCACTGACACACACACACACACACAGGCATCACCTCAAAAATGTTTGATTCGTGATCAAGGCTGCTTGAAACGTACTCTCCCGTCGAAAACTCGGATTCGAATTTTCGACCCCATCACAATACTTTCCTTATACATTATGTATATAAGGAAAGTAAAAAGGCAAGTATTACCAAATAGATTCACTTTCCACATTCAACATTAGGCAACGAATATTTTAACATCATTCTCGTAGATGAAGTTAGTGCCATTGACAAGAAAAGATAATTTTGTAACGATTTTGTATTTTGACGCCAAAAGTTCAGGAATAGGTGCTAATTTCATGGTGGGATATTAATTAAATACCCACTGCATATTGATGAAGATCCTGCACGTGAGTGTGAATACGTTATTCTGTTTAGAAGTTTCCAAAAACACCAAACTTTAATCTCAGTGATTTTAATCACTGTCAAAAGCATTATGACATGGATCTTGTACACTATTGTTTCGTTGTGATAATAGTAAAGGAAGTGTATTATGTAGGGAAAGTCATGTCGCGAAGATCTATGATGGATGTCATAATAAATCTCTAAAGGAATTCACAATAATCATCTATTAAGTATCGAAAAAAAATCAAACCAATCCCTTATCTACATCCAAGCACTCAAAATATCCAATACATACCATCGCAATGATGTTGAAGATGCCAATAAGCATTTAATTATACTGATCAGCGTTTGATAGTAAAAAGATTTCTGGTGGGTCAAGAAATTCTTCTAAAATTAAAAGATTTTGTAGTAGCACTTTTGTGGGTAGATAAAATACCGATTGATAACAGAGATACTACTTGAGTAAGGGATCGGGTTTTCAAGGGGCCCGGTCATCTAATATTTATTTTTAATGACGGCCCTGGGGTCCAAAAGATTTGCGAGCAGCATCACATTGCAAAGTTTTAAAACTGCAATCTATTTTTTACCCCGAATTCAATGTTTCATCAGTATAAAATACTATGCAAATTATGAATAGAAAGTATGTACTGAACAGAGAGTTTAAATACAGCTAATCACAAACTCGCATTAAATTAATCTAACTTGTTTAAACACTCCCAACTTTAAAATTGCAATCAGATAATGCTCTATTATTAAATCGAAAAATGTAGTTAGTTTTATTTATATAACCACCAAAACTTGAAATGTTAATCGCCAATTTGAAAATGATTTTAATCACAAAAATGTGAATAAAAATCTTGTACAGTTATATTTTTAACTTATACTGTTATTTTTAAATTATATTATACAGTATATATACAAATGATATTATTCAATATATAATTAAAATTATATTATACAATATATTTAAAATTATATTATACAATACATTTAAAATTATAAAGTTATTTTCAAATTATATAGTTATTTTAAAATTGTACAGTTATATTTTAAAATTATTTATTAAAGGGTACCAAAATCAACTAGGTTAGGGTCCCATCTGCTACAAAACAGACGCTGACAATGTCCCGATCTTGACCAAAATCGTCTAAGAAATATCGTTGGCCCGGTCCACCAGTAAGACCGGGTTTAGCCCTTGGGAAAGACAGTGGACTCAGGCCAAACATCTAATGCTTCTCGTCAGGAAACAGAAAAAATTACAAAACCAATTTATTGGAGCCGGATATTTTGACAAAATTCTTAAATTTTCAGCTACGTGGATTATAATTTTACTTTCTACAATGCTGTAACAATAAGAAGACTTTAAGCTTACCTGATTCGCCCAGTAGTATAATTTTGACGTCTGTACTCATCATATTTTCAGAATCTTCGCAGACTTCAAAAGTACATGCACGGAAAAAAGCAGAGCAGCTGAGTTATCATCACAACCAAACTATCACGCTTTCAGTTTAGAGTCACGTGATACTGTTTTCACTGAGCAATGAGGGATGGTCCGAAGCGGAAGTTATTTTCTGAAATGCCAGATATGGCTACTTTCATTTCATTTCGTTTTAAGCTTTAGATGCCATATACTTTAACCATGGAGATAAAAGTAAGGAGTTAAATCTTCATATTAAGTAAACGCCAATATCGTTTGAGACAATAATTTAGGTGGCGCTGGGATAAGATAAGTAGTCCTGTATTGTATGCATTTCTATAGCGAAAGACCTAAAATATTTATTTAAACTGTCAATTTTGTAAAAATAAATTATTAGTCCAATGAAAAGTAGAACTGAAGCAATAAAGAATATTATTCCCAAGTATTCAAAATAATTTTACCTTTTAATTAATTCTTATCTCCCTATATTCTGTTCTCTTTCCTACAACTATGCAAAAATACTGGTTAATTATACTCCTAATAAGGCAGCCTTTAAGTTAAAAATAATCAAAAATACATATACTAAATACTACACCTTTCTATAGTGGCAACTAACAATAGCAACTACTTTACTAACACTAGGGACACCTAGATATAATTCTCAAAGCATTATGGCATTTTCAGGAGTTTCATCCATAGGAGTTTTATCTCCTCCTTTCTAACTCCATGACTTTAACATTGGTAAAAGTAGGGATCATGTTGGTAAAAGTAAGGAGTTAAAACTTCATATTAAAAAAACGCCAATATCGTTTAATACAATAATTCAGGTGGCGCTGGGATAATATAAGTAGTTCTGCATTGCATGCATTTCTATGGCGAAAGGCCTAAAATATTTATTTAAATTGTCAATTTTATAAACGTAAATTATTAGCGAAATGCAAAGTAAAGCTGAAACAATGAAGAATATCCCTACGTATTTAAAATAATTTTACCTTTCAATTTATTTTATCTCCCTATATTCTGTACTCTATTCTATAACTATGAAAAAATGCTGGTTAATTATACTCATAGTTAAGGAATCTTAATTAAAAAATAATCAAAAATGCAAATACTAAATGCTGCACCTTTGTGTTTTGTCAACTAACAGTAGCAGCTACTTTACTAACACTAGCGACACCTAGATATAAACATTTTCAAGCGTTTCATCCATAGGAGTTGGATCTCCTTATTTCTAACTCCATGGTAGGGACGCTTTTTCTCAAAGGGCTCGTAGAAAGTGTCCTTTTTAACACTTTACAACAAAGTTGAAAAGTGTTTATGACTTTGTTCATTCTGTCTATCTGTCTGTCTGTCCGTTAGCACGATAACTGCCGTAAAAATAACTTAATCAAAATGAAATTTTAGTATGTTGTTCAGACGGTCTGTAGGACCTATGGGAATATAAATGAGTAATATCATCCCATTAGTTTTGGATTGAACCCGGGTTGAAAAAATGAAATACATTGATCCCTATGGGACCTAATTTTTCCAATATTTTTTAAGCGGATTTTAAATACACAAATTGCTTCGAAAATTTTAGGTAATATTCAAATTGTTCCATAAAATATATAAAAAAAAATTCAGCGAAATATATTCAGTAGTTTTTTAAATAAAAATTAAAATATTAATAACACCTCTTATAGGAAGCGATCACGTGACCATGATACGAAAAGATCACGCGACCCACTCAAAATGATATATGGCATCCATCTTGTCTCAAAATCGTGATTTTTAAAGTTCTTTTTAATTCAAGTGTTGTATCCGTCCTAAAACCACTGTATTTCTGCATAAATTCTGTGCATCTACATACTGAAACAACGCAATTACAATATATTTGAGTTTAAATGTTCATTAAAATTTGATTATTTCTACAGCGAAGCCTATTTTTCACCTATGTAAAATGTAAGCAGCAAAATATGTAAAATGAGTTGTATTAGAATTGCTGTATTTCTTTAACACAAAATCATTTAGTTCATGGAGTCTGCATAGCTGATATGAATCAAATATTCATTGATTTTACAAAGAGAAGGACGATTTTTTTCGATGAAGTTTTACGCATAGAGTTTAATTACTTGTAGCTCCATGGTCTTAATTTTTAAATAAAATAAATTATTATAGTATTGTGATGGTTGGTTGATTATGGCTTTATGGCACAAGATCCAAAGCGGATATGCTGCGCCAGACATATGGTACCAAGATACATAAATTAGTATGGATTAAAATACGTGTATAATTTAAAAGAGTGATAATGTGTGAAAAAAAAACCAGGACTATGACACATGTACAACAATGCGAACAAGATGAAAAATGGCTAAAAGTTTATAAAAGGTGAAGTTAGAAATGATGAAAAAACCGATGTCCAATAGGAACGGAAAAAGCTCCAAATGAGGATTTTCTCTAATTATTCTGCCAAATGTATAGTATAAGTCTTTAAATGCTTAAAACGAAACTGTTTATATTTCGAACACTCAATTAAAATATGTTTAATACTTGCTGAGATCTGACAACTATTACAAAAGTGTTCATTTTCTCCTTAAAGTAAGTGTCTATGCGTAAAACGAATATGACCAATGCGCAAACGAGTTAATATAACATCAAGTTTCCTACACTGAAAACTAGTCCACTTTTGTATTAAAGGCTTTATCTCATACAATTTATTTTGAGTTTGCTGATTCCATGAATGTTGCCATTTATCATATAATATTTTACTATTCGTTTCCCTTTATACCAACATTACCCGGAACCCAACAAAATTGAATATGGTGTCCTCGTGCCTTCAGACGACATGAATAACATGAATGAGAAATTATTTATGAATGAAATGCTGCTTTTATAGAGAGAGCCAGCCAGGCGTGTTATTTTTTCTATGACGTCATTTGAATGAATTTCAGTTGTTTTCGATGAAGTTTTTAAATATAATAAATTATCGTAGTATTATGATAATTCTAAAATTATTACCGAGGAATGTATCACATTTTAGAGATGTTTAAACCAGGCAATTTATATGTCAATGCCATCATTTGAATGGAGTTCATTTTTTTCGATGAAGGTTTAAGTTTTCAAATATAATAAATTAATGTAGTATTGTGATAAGTTTTGAAATATTACCGAGGAATGTATTGCATTTTCGACTTTTTTAAATAAAATTGCATTGAAGTTGGAAAGTGTTTCATAATCAATGCTTTAAGCATGCTTGATCTTTCTTGTTATTAACATTTCAGCTAGCCGAGCATATAGACGGGATTTGAAGGATACCAAAGAGGTGAAACTGGCGTATAATATGTAACCACAAGGGTCTGCCGAAGGCTGTTCTTTTTCCAATAATTTTTGGCCCTCTTCTAAATACTAATAATTAAATTAAGTTAACCTAACTGGAGTGGGGATCAACTCGACTTTCTCATAACAGAATCCAGTTTTAGTAGCTTTTTATTTGTTTGTTTTTTTCCAAGTTTTACAAGGAAATTTTTGAAAAATCAGTAGTGTGAGTCCAAATAATTACTATTATAGCCTGTTACCCTTCACTTGAAAGAGCTTGAAAAACTTTTCGATTAATACCATACTTGAAAATTTACCCACCGAGATGGACGGGGAGGGGGAGGGGGTAACTTGCTCCCTGAGGGGAGCTAATGACGTCATGAACAAAAACAAATTATATCGCAGCTATCTTTCACAACAATGATTGAAACCATTAAGTCTCGTGATCATTGAGCCAAAAATAAACAAACCCTTTTATGCATGATTATGTCAAATTTTCTCCTCTGCTGCCATGTTAAAAAAATCTGATGTGGGCAACACATGACTTTCCTAATGTAATGAATTTACTACATTTACAGTTTAAAAAAATGTTATTCTTACAGTAGATACTTATATTCTTCCAAAGATATTGAATTTTTTTCAATTAGTCTTCATTTCCATTGATGTAGCGTCATTTTTATCCATTTGGCGAGATTTTCTTTAATTTAGCAGCATTTAAAAGTCGCCAAGTTGGCGACATTCCGCCAAATTCGTCGCCAAAATCTCGCGAAGCGTTATGGATGGAGAAATAAGTTAGTCTTACAGCAGATAAATGACTATTGGCGTTCAAATACAAAAGTATTACTCAAAGTATCCTTTTTCATGAATGGAACAAGCTAGATCCATGAGAATGATGTCACCAAATTTATCGAATGGTATTACATATGAAAAGTCAACATGTTTCTCAATAGGAAATATTTTTTTTTTATTTTATATGACATTTTGATTTTTTTTTTTAAATGTGCAATAACTCAAAAACGGTTCATGTTAGCATTCTAAAATTTATGTCAATCGTTTTCTAATGAAAAATTACATAAGAAATGTTTTTTTACGTAACTTTATTAGCGGTTTTGATTTTTTGACGATTTTTTCAATATTTCACTCGAATATTTAGGAAGGTTCTGAACATTCGATTGCGTATAAAAACGATAGACTTCCAGTGTTTACAGATTGTTATTTTTGTACCAAGTTTCGTTCGAATCGGTCCATTCGTTCGTCAGTTATCGTCTCCACAGTCTCACTGACACGCACACACACATACACACACATACTTTCACACACACACACAGTTATCACTTCAAAAATATTTGATTCGTGATCAGAGATGCTTGAAACGTGCTCTCCCGTCGAAACTCGAATTCGAATTTTCGATCCCGTCACAATACTTTCCTTATACATTATGTATATAAGGAAAGTAAAAATATATAATTTCAAAGTATTCACCCGAATTATTTAAAAACTTTTCCCGAGTTCTAGATTTTTTTGATAACGGAAACGGATATAAAGTTTCGAGAAAATCCAGTAATAGTATGGTCATTATCGTACACAAGAAATCGACCATAGGCATACTGATACACAGACAGACGGCAATCACTCCAAAAATAGTCAAAATGTGTTCAAAAGGTCTTAAAACATATATTGACATCATCAAAATCTCGAATTCGAAAATTTTCATGAAAATAATACTTTCTCTGTACTACCTTACATAGTACGAAAATATAAAAATAAAATCCTAAATGGAATTTCCTGTGCATTAAGTGTTTTAACGTGCCTGAATATAATTTACCCATTTTACCGACATTAAATAACGTTGAATCCGCTAATGATTAAAAAAACTATGTATGGTTTTAGTATCCCATATATTGCTATTGGAGTGCATAATGGCATTCATGGTAGCAAAAAATTTATGACAAATTTTTTTTTCGGTGTTATGTTTCAAGCTACATTGAGAAATTTAATACCTACCAATCCATCGTAGTAGAACAACTTACATTTCGCAACATCAAAGAAAATACTTTTTTATAACATAAAAATGCTATTTTTGCATCTTATTACTTTCCTTATATACATATAATGTATAAGGAAAGTATTGTGACGGGGTCGAAAATTCGAATTCGAGTTTTCGACGGGAGATCACGTTTCAAGCATCTCTGATCACGAATCAATCATTTTTGAAGTGATGTCTGTGTGTGTGTGTGTGTGAAAGCATGTGTGTGTGTGAAAGTATGTGTGTGTGTGAAAGTATGTGTGTGTGTGTGTGAGTGAGTCTGTGGAGACGATAACTGACGAACGAATTGACCAATTCGAACGAAAATTGGTACACAAATCACAATCCGTAAACACTGTAAGCCTATTGTTTTTATACGTAATCGAATGTTCAGACCCCCCCCCCCCCCTAAGTTTTCGAGTGAAATTTTGAAAGAATCGTCAAAAAATCAAAACCGCTAATAAACTTACGCAAATAGACATTTCTTATGTAATTTTTCTTTAGAAAACGATTGACATAAATTTTAGAACGCTAAGATGAACCGTTCTCGAGATATTGCACATTTTTCCAAAAAATTATCAAAAAGTCATAAAATAAAAATAAAAATATTTCATATTGAGAAACATGTTCACTTTGCATATGTAATTCCATGCGATAGATTTGGTGACATCATTCTCGGGGAACTAGCTCGTTCTATTCAGAAAAAAGATACTTTGAGTAATATACTTTTGTATTTGAACGCCAATAGTCATTTAACTGCTGTAAGAATAACTTATTTCTCCGTCCATAACGCTTGGCGAGATGGCAACGAATTTGGCGGAATGTCGCCAACTTGGCGACATTTTTAATTGTTGCCAAATTAACAAAAATCTTGCCAAATGGATAAAAGTGACGTTAAATCAATGAGAATGACAACCAATTGAAGAAAATTCAATATCTTGGAAAGAATATAAGTATCTACTATAAGAATAACATTTTTTTAAACTGCAAAAGTAGTAAATTCATTGCATTATATAAGGAAAGTCATGTGTTGCCCATATCAGATTTTTTTTTATTCAAACCTGTGATTTTTCTGGGCGTTACAAGGTAAAAATAGTACACATAGATTTTTTTTTTCATTTGTCTACTTTTTATTTACATGTATGTATTTTGTTTTCCTTCCATGGCTGGGTACTATTTTGATTAAATATTTTTAGTTATTCCTAATTTTCAACGTCTAAATATTGACATGAAAAAGGGATAATATTGCGTCAAAATGATAAGCTATTCTATGATTGGGCAAAACCAACTTTTCACATGTTGGTTGCCCATAACGCTTGCCCATAACCATAATTCTCTGCTTAGTTTGTCCTGGGATGATCGAGGAACACAAATCGAT
Source organism: Amaurobius ferox (assembly GCA_951213105.1). NCBI lineage: Eukaryota > Metazoa > Arthropoda > Arachnida > Araneae > Amaurobiidae > Amaurobius > Amaurobius ferox. Next base: position 33,227,301 of record OX578136.1, read on the forward strand.
CATTTTCAACGCGATCTAGATGTGGTTGGTCTCTGACTAGGCAATGTGTGTATCTACTCATGTACACACTGCTTATCGGCGGATTTTCATAAAATTTGGCAACTAATGCCGTTTTGAATTTTCTAAGATTAATAGAAGTAAAAGTGTTATTTCATATATTATTTACCTTTCAAAGGAGCAATGCACTCAATTATATTTAGATTCGCTTTATTGGTGGCAAATTTTTATCATTTCCGGTTTCAAAAATTTTCCTTGAAATATCGATTTCTCAGGATGGGCTATAGTTAAAGCTAATAGATAGAAATAGAGATTGATATGGATAGAGATTGATATGAATTAGAGATTGATATGGATAGAGATTGATATGAATTAGAGATTCATAGCTAGAAATTGATAGATAGAGATTGATATGGATTCAGCATCGAATTCCAGAGGGAGTATAGGAGTCACTGAGTACAGATAGGTACTAGTATAAGCCAGTACGAGATAGGTATCCAAAAAAAGAATAAAATATTATAAAAAAAAATAAAAACATTTTAAGTTATACGGTTTTAGTAAAATGCACTGAAAAGTAAAAAAATAATTTTTAGCGATCACGGCAGTCTTGGTAATAAATAAGCGACTGAAAATAAAACCGTAGGACGCTCCATGAAGGAATTGAAATTTGGACATTAACAGAATTTTAGGAACAATACAGAATAGAAGCGAGAAACATAGAAATGACATATAAAATGATTACATTCAATTCATTTAAAATTTTCTTTGTCAATTTTGATTTAGCAAACTATTATCTGGATCGATCTCTATAATTTTTTAGCTCCTTCCATCTCCTCCTATATTTTTATCATAAATGTACAAATATTACAAAGAATATAATTATGTCGAGTTGTAGTTTCCCCACTCTTGTTCGTGTATAATCGGAATATTAGGAACCTGCAAAATAACAATGTAATAACAATTATTTTACTGTATAAATGGAGTATTAAGTTGTAAGGATTAACAATTTCTGTACTCGGCTTATTTTATTTAAAAGCAACGAGGAAAGAAGAATCAATATTTACATAGTAGCCTTGCAGATTGCGAACAGTACATAAAGGAATCTGGCAACCATGTTCGAGAGCTCGCTTTCGGTCATGATGTGTTTGTTCTTCTGTGTGGCTGGGACCAGATAGATAAACGTATACAGTTATGAAACTGTATGTCAATTTCCATACGAATCGAAGTTTACTGTTCTACTACCTTTAATTTTACTTTAATTTTATTCATATATAAATGGCTGCCTAAACCATGAGGACACATAGAACTTCTTTCGGAGTGGGATGGGGGGGGGGGGGGGTGCACTCAAGGATATGATGTACAACATCGACTACCTTGATGCCCACCTTTGTGATCTCGAATGTCCAACTGCTCCATCTTGCCCTCCTCTATGGGCTTCAATGGTCTAAAATAAACTAAGAGTAGACTACTTATTCACGAAGTCTCAAGAATGTTTTCAATCTCTTGAAGGACCCTTACTTACCCAAGCTATTATTTAAAAATATTTCGTAAAGATTATATTTTCGAGTTCGCACAAGTTTGTTGACGCCGATGGATGCAATTTTGGCCCATCTGCGTTAATACAAACTGTTTTTATGCCATTAACATCAAAAGTTGTTCAAATTTCAATATCTCACTTATACTGTACTAATGACCCCCACGGGCAGTCTACCTGTTAATAATTCAAAAGCCATATTTATTCATGGGATATCTAATAATAAAAGACAACGCTTAATCACTGTCTGTGTAGCCATAACACAAAATAAAGTATTGTAATATTCATTGTTGTAAATAAATTAAAAGTGAGTCCAATGCCCGTCTTCATTTTCAATATGTGATGTCATATGCAACGTAAAGCTCTAGAGTTCCCCATTGTTATAAATGAGCCCATTATCTTGTTTCGTTTTCAGTATCTGAGGTCACTCATCGTAGACCTCCAGCATATTACTCTTTATATATAGATAGTGCCATCATTGTACCGTCAGTGTTTTTAAAAGAAAATATAGTTAAGAAAATTTATAATCTTTTACTTCAAGTAATTCGAGTTCTAATCAAGAGAATTGCTAAACTCTCTATCTAATTCTAGTTTTAATATAATGTATCTACAAACTAAGTTATCATATCCGTACGTCACCTATAGTATCCACACACACAGACGGACGCTCCCTGTGAATGTCACGTCTCCTCCCCCCCCCCCCCCCCCACACACACACACAAACACACGATTCAAGGATCTCCAAATTACGGAATGCCCAAGCAGCCGAAGACTGCCTTTAAACTCCAGTCTAAAAGTGGTTGGGAAATAGTGGATAAAAGATAAATTACAGAACAGAAGTTTCAAAAAACGGTCGATGCTCGATCCCGATTTTGTCGAATCGCAATCGAGATCTAACGAGTCGCAGAACTGGAAAAAAGAGGAAAAAATTTCCTCAAGGACGGAAAAGGAAAAAAGCGTTAAGTGGGAGGGAGGGGTCTAGCTGTGCTCCATGGAACACTGACCTTGAATCGATGAAGACTGTGTTATAAAACGCGGGGGCGGGGTTCAACTGGGATGGCCTAAATTAGGGATTCAGATTACAGTATCTGGATTTTGCCTAAGTCGTGAGTAGCAGCTTTCATTTGGGGAAGAACATTTAAGAGACATTCAAAATGTGTTTTGGGCTATAATGGCTTTGAAAGGCTAGAAACATCCCAATAACAGATTGATTGAATTCATTTATAATATCAATTTCAGTAGTTTTGGTGGGTTTGAAATTTTGAGTTTTATTAGTGAAGAGGGGAGCTCGGGAAAGTTTTCAGGGCTGTTTTGGAAGAGTTTGGCATAGGATACATTTTTAGATACATATTAAGAGTTAAATTTAGTGTTGTTATTTGAATTAAAATTAGTGGGGGGTTTGGGTTTAGGTTTTGGAAATTTCGGACAGCTTCTGCAGCTGGCGGGAAGCGCGCCACAGCAGTTAGCACAAGTGCAGGGAGTGGATTTTGCCTTGAGGCATTCTATTATTTTATGGGGGCCTGCGCATTTAACACATTTAGGGGGAGGTAGCACGAACGGGCCGAATGGTAGAATTTCTGGCACGAAAAACATTGGCTCGCTTGAGCTCAAAAGAATATATTTTCGCTTGGACGAGCTGGATTCGATCTCGGAACTGTTGAATGGTAGGCCAACGCGCTATCCATTGGGGCATAGTGAGTTACACACACACACGCACACACTGGGTTCCAGTCTAAATTGGGTGGCACTTTCCCGACAGTCCAAACAGAAACCTTACACCTTCAAGCAGGTCAGACGGTTATGGGAGAAGAAAATTGGACTAAGACTTTGAAAGGAAACAATTTAAGGGTAAAAGTTTAAAATATCTGTTAGGAAAGCAGTGCAATTGATAGTAATTGTTCTGTTATGAGATTATATACTCGACCAGTGTTAGATCAATCTAAGAAGTATAGTCTTTTAAGCTATTGTCTTGCATAATTAGAAGCTGAGATATGCAGTGGCTTAACTAGATTACTGGCTTCCTTTTGACGCATATAATTTCAAGGCTCTCTTTCCCATGATATATAGTCTTTGGTTCTTAACCCAAGTATATATTAGGCTCAACAGACGCCCATTTTTATTCGGTGCTTTGGGGCGATCGCTCCGTCTCGCACCATAATGGACTGGAACTGTACGACCACTCCATAATGAAATACACCTCTGGAGATATGATCAGATTGGTGAACTACCTAATATTGAGGGTGATAGTTAATAAGATATAGATAGGAGGAGTTCTGTAATATATTTAATTTTGCTTTGAGAATGGGAGATGCTAAACCTGCTTAAAATTAACACTAGCATTTCAATATTTAATAATAAATACTCGCAATCACAAAAAAGGGGAAATAAAACTTTTAGCGAGGAAAGTAAACTTAAAGTTGAACAAAAATAGTGCCTAAATAATCGAAGTATATTAAAACAAAGCAAATAAAAACTGGGAAAAATTCCATTTCTGTTAACATAGTAACCGCTTCACGTGCACTGTTTTGTGGGTGAAAAAGTGCCATTTACGTTCGATATTGCTAAAGTGTTGTTTACAAATGCCGGTCGTTTGGTCGCCAGGTCATTAGACAGCGAACTCTCCAATATTTCTCAATGATTGAGTTAAAAGTCAGTAGTTCTGGACACTCCTCAAAAGTTTTCCAGACATAGATTGCCCTAGGTCACATAAAATACAATCCAGGAAAGCAGCAAGTCCAATTCGATGAAGATGAGACAATCATGACCAGTCAGAAGTCTGAACCTGGCAACTGTTCTCGTCGAGGAGCCTCTGGAATGACTTAAATGTTCTTGCTGAGGACGCTCCATAATTTTCCCTTAGATGCCTCCAGAAATTCTACCTCAATTTCTTTTTTGTGCAGCATTTTAATGTACAGTTGTGCTGAATGAAAAGTCATGGGCTTTGATAATCTCTGCTCGCCTATAGCACCCTTTTTGGCCAAAAAGTCTGCTTTTTCATTTCCTGGTACTCCACAATGGGCAGGCACCCACTGTAAAGTGATTCTGTGCGTTACGTCTTTTAAAAGCGCCTTGATCTCTCAAATCCGGGTACCATTGTTTATTTGGTGACCTGAAATTGTCTGGCGAGCCGAACTAGAGTTCGAGAAGATAACCGCTCTGTTGAATGAAGAAGGACGAAGTGCGAGTTGTTACAATTCCATATAAATTGCCTCGATTTCTCCATCAAAGTGCGTTGTAGAAGCTCCAACAGGTAAGTAAAAATCAAACAGTGTGCAAGAGACTCTCCAGCTCGGGCCCCCTAAGTTCTGTCAAGTAAGGAGCCATCGGTATAAACATGCAACCATTTGTCTTGTGGAAATCGTGCGTCTATTATATCTAATGCAATAACCCGGATTTCTTCAGGAATCATTTTCCTTTTACTCACCTTCGTCTCAAGATCCAGTCGGACGTCAATGTCCAGGAATTCTAAGGGATACACTGGTGGCAGGAAAATGTCAATCTTAAAATCAATATCATGGGGTTGGCAGATTCTATTTACTAACTGAATGAAACCAGCTTGAGTGTTTAGATATCTGGGAGTAAAACAATCATAACTTCTCCAATAATCATTGTTTGACAATCTAGTTAACTTTTGATAGATGGTTAGAGCATTTTTCTGAATTATTTTTGTTATAGTCTGGGTCTCGGTTAGTAACTGCATAGCCAAACTGGGAGTAGTTTTAACAGCTCCAGTTATACCCGTAAAGCTTGATTTTGCAATGGCAATTTTTTCAATGGCTTTACAACACTTTCTGAGGCTGAAATCAAGATTTCGTTACAATAACCCAGAACTGGCTGTATATAAAGTTTATAGGTGGTATTAAGAGTTCTTCTATTACACCCCCATTTCACACCTGCTAACCGTTTAAGAATAGTTAATCGTTTCTCTGCTCAGAATTTCAAATGTTCTACATGATTTCGCCAACTTAGTTTATTGTCCAGTACAAAACCCAGATAGGTCAATGAGTCTCCTTTAGCACCTCTCACCTTGATATTACTAAAGTCAATTTTGAAAAGTCATACACATTTGGAAATAGAGTAATTAAAAACAATTATTAGAATGCGAAGACATCACCTCATTTTCATTCCAAAAAATTAATATAGGAGCGTGCGATTTTTCAATTCGCGGATGGACGAATTCAAATATGTGTTTTGGGGGTATTTTCAAAATTTAATTTAAAGATGAACTTATAGTATTGCGGATTTCGTTCAAAGTGCGTTTGAAAAAGTGTTCTTTAATCTTTCCGATGGTGTGAAATTAGAAATTCTGTAATATGTACGATCGCTAAGAAATTTGGTTCAAAATCGCTCAAAATAGCGCTTTAACATAAAATAGCTGAAAAACTAATCCCGTGTTTTCTCGAGACTTGACCTGAACAGTCACTGTACCGAATTTTGTAACTGTGGGTTGCTTAGATTTTCCTCTATGCCGCCAGCAGACCGAACAAAAAGACCTTTACTATTTATGGTTGGAGACAAAGGAAACTTCGAACATGGAACCATTTTTTCAGGGTGCACCAGTCAACTTTGTTGAGGCAACATGCAGTGAAGAGCCTGTTGAGCTGGAGCATGATGAACGTACCGTTGAATCTGCTGAGGTGGATCTAAGTATTCAAGAAGGCTCAATTGAGCTTATTGGGGATGCAGTGCATCCAATGTCATTAAATAATGTCTATCCTATTGCAGGTCCATCCAAAAGTGTACCATCTCCCTTCAAGAGAGTTCTTTTTTGGCCAGAGGGGGAGAGTGACAAGATAAAGAAAAAGAGAAGACGAGAAAAGCTTCCTACAGTTGTAAGTTCTCAAATGCTTCAATATTATAAGAAGATATTAAAATTGCTACAACTGCAGAAAAAGAGAGAAAAAACTGAAAGAGAAAGAAAAAAAACTGAAAGAGAAAGAAAAAAATTGAAATGGAAGAAAAGAAAAGAATGATTGCAGATCAGAAGAAAAATGTGAACCAAAAAACTTTCATCTGAGTCTTCTACGTCTTCTTCTTCACTTTTTGTAAAAAATTGGCAATAAAAGAAAAATTGTAAAGTAAGATTTAAACTACATTCGCTTTTAATTAGGTATCTTTTTTATACAAATATTTTAGAAATTATATTAATGATAATATATAGCGAAATATAACTTTCAACAAATCTTATACATTATTTGAGTGGCCCACATTTGGTGGGTCCACTATAGGTACATCAGAAATTTAATAGGCCTACTACTGAAACACAAAGGAAGTTAAAGTTTTTTATTTTAAAAAAAAATTATTAATATTTTGTTTGCAATTTGATGTGATAATAATTATAGATAAGAGTTTAACCAATAATAAAAAAATATATTCATGCTATAATTCCCTAAAGTTTCAATGATAATTGATGGCCCACTACGAAAAACTACGGGAAAATCTTCCTTGTCTCAGTTTTTGAAAAGGAAACAAAGATGACAATGCCAGCTTCATTCAGCTTCATGGATCCAATCAGTAATGTAATGCATCCATGTTCAGTGACGTGTAATACAAATACTATTTTGCAATCAGAAGTTGGCAACATACTAATAAATAAATTAAATGACTGTGAATTATATGAAGTTTCTCGTTCAATTTCCTTTATTTTGATTATAAGGAATGTTTGTTGCATTTAGGAATTTAAATAAAGTTCTGAGGAGAAATATATTTTTTAGAAATATGCAGCAAGCATCTGTTAGCAGTTATTTGATTGATGAGCCCAAATATTCTTTTTTGAAAGAATTGGGTTTGGAGAAGCAAAATCTTGGTGTCTATAACGGACGATGGTCAGGTTCTGGTAAAGTATGTAAAACAAATAGAATGCGATTTATAGTGTAAAGAATATAAGTAATATTACTGATAATTCATAGGAATTTTCATTACTTGTTTATGAAACATTAAGGTGGCATAAGATAGTACTATTATTTAATATGCTAGTAATCTTGGAAAGAAGTAATGTTTTCTTTGAATTGAGATTTTGTATTTGATATTTATTTAGATCTCACAAAAATATATTTATGACCAAGGCAAAGTCAAAAATTAAAGTGTAGTCCAATGAAACGGAGTACAGTATTTTTTCATAGAGCCCAAAAACATCTGAGCTCTAAGCTTCAATATAAGAAAGAATTGATTGCAAGTAAAACTTACACAACAAAAAGGTTAAAGAGTCAACCTCCCTCTCATTGTCAATAAACCTATTGTCAATGATGTATTGATCTTTGTAAACTTAGAATTTGTCTGTGTGGTAAAACTCAATATGTTATGTTAGTCTCATAAACTTTTAAAAAATCACGGTTCATAGCAAGTTTTCTCTTGCAACCATTACAAGTAAGAGTTGATACCATTGCAGGTATCAATTTTTCCATTCTGAAGATAGCTAAGAAAGCTCTATACTGGTCTACAAATGCTAGCATCTGCAATAGGAGCCAGATCCTAACTTTTGGTACACTCTTTCAGGTGGGTTATATGACTATGAATTTGGCCATTGCAGCATGAGCTAATTTCGTTTGAAATTTGATGCTGGCTGCATGGAAAGACTGAATTTGTTAGATCCCACAGGGGTTTGCAAAACTTTAGCACTTTTTGCATTAGTTTTCCTTGTAATTTGTTATTGTTTTTAACACAAGATCATTTTATATTTTGTTTGTGTCAATTTAGTTATTGGAATATGTGATTATTGTGGTTTTGATTAAGATGTTTCAATTCTCTGCACTTTCTCAGACAAAAATGAATGTTTTAATTTATTTCATCTATTGACATTTTAAAGCATTATATAATAATAATGATGTAATGTAGATGAATATGAAATTTATTTTGAAATTGTTATGAAATTTATGCAGTAAGAAAGTTATGTAGATTTAACTTTAATTACACTATATAAAATTTGATTTTTTTTTTCTTTATAGACTATTACTTCTGTATCACCAACTAACAATCGTCCAATTGCTGATGTTGTTCAAGCTAATCTAAATGACTATGATGTAACTATAAAAGAAATGCAGAAAGCATGGAGTGTATGGGCTGATATGCCAGCTCCTCAGAGGGGTGAAATTGTTCGTCAGATTGGAGAAGCTCTTCGTGCAAAAAAGGCTCCACTTGGGAAATTGGTATCATTAGAAATGGGCAAGATTTTACCAGAAGGTGAAGGTGAGGTATGTATGCTTTAATGCATTGATATTGCATTTGTTACTTATTTGTGTGTAACTGTGTATAAACATTGTATAAATTTATTGATATTTTAAATTTCCTGATCTATCTGAAAGAACTTGGCTATACAGAGTGAATCAAAAAGATGACCACTTATATGGGCAATACAATGTCATACAACTTTTTATTTCACCCTGTATATTAACTTTCTTTTAGATATATCAAAAAATGTAAAATTTCTATAAAATTATACAATGTTTAGACATAGTTACATACAAATATATATACTGGTTACAAACAAAATTACTGGTACCCACCCAAGTACTAACCGCGCCCGATGCTGCTTGACTTCGGTGATCTAACGAGAACCGGTGTTTTCAGCATGGTACAGCCGTTGGCTCATGGTATGAGATGTGGAAAAATGAAGTAACCCCAAATGAATCTCTTGAGTGCGCAGATTTCATTCATCAAGCACCACTGTTCTACCCAGCTGTAGCTGAGGCAATAAAGATTGGTCTGACTCTTCCAGCGACAACATGTAGTATTGAACGCTCATTCATTACATTACTGCGCATCGAGATTTGGAATCGGTCTATGATGGGGGACGAAAGACTAAGTGGACTATGTATGCTCAGCGTTCATAAGAAAAGAGTGCAAGCAAACACTACTGAATTCATTGACAATGTGACGAACGAATTTAGACAGCAACCAAGATGACTCAAGTTTTTGTTATGTAACAAATGTTAAACCCCCTTCTTTCATAAGCCAGGGGGATGCAAGTGCACCCCCTTGCACCCCCCTCCGGGCATCCATGCTTTATGCATGATTGATCTTTCTTGTTAATACATAATGGAAATATAAGAACCAATTGATTTGAATAATAACCTATGCAGACAACATAGGTAATGAATCAGCATATCCTCTGGCTGTCTCTGTGACAAATAATATTAATATGCAGGAGAATAAAATTATTCATTACTCTAGATCCCACTTAAAAAATTATCTAATAAAGGAATATAAAATGGAATGGGCAAATAAATTGGCAGCATGAAACAAATAGAACGTTCACTTACTCCTTACTATCTTTAATCAATATTAACTTTTGTACTCCATCTAAATATTTTTACCTGGTTCCTAACTAATCATTGTCCTTGTCCTTCATGTGTATACAAACTAAACAAAATTAACTCTCCAAATTGTATTTTCAACACAAGTGAATGCAATTCAATACACTTTGTATTTGATTGTCCATTAACAAAATCTCTCCATTTAAAGAAATCATCTATAACAAACTTTCAACATTGGATAAATAAATCATTAATTAACAAATTTATTCATAATAAAATAAACTTACTTATGATCTTTCTTCAAGAAAATAAATTAGACTTCTTCCAGCCTTATTCCTAAAACTATTTGATACATCCTGTCTAATTTATTGTAGATTTATTATGTAATATTATAATCTTTATTCTTTATTAATTTTATATTTATACATCATTGCACCAAAAAGTTGATAGTGTTTAAAATCGATGTTTTTTTCAAATAATGTAATATTAAAACTGTATATTTTGCACTTCATTGTATTTTTAGTATTCTTTGAACTTTCACCTTTTTTGCATTCATTTGTATTTTTATACTTCTGAAAATTATATTTTTCATATATATGTATGTAACAGTTTCTAAATTTTAAATAAATATACTTTCAAGAGAAGAGATCAACTAACCCGAACCATTCTTTGATAAAAGTATCTATTCTCCCAAGAAAAGTAAAAAAAAAAAAGTTACTCATTTGCTACTTGTATTTTATTCTGATGTTCTATGCAGTTGTTTTCTGCACTTATTTCCTTTCGGCTTGTATGTTAGTATGTTTTATATATGAACCAAGCTGATTATTGATTGTTAAGTCCCAAGTCAACACACCTGTACATTACTTTTGTTACTATATTTTTAAATATTAAATAAATTTTATTTAATAAATTAACTTTACCTCATCAATGTCTAGTATGAGCAAGCTCTGATATCATCTGGTGATATAAATTTATTTTGCATAGTATGACTCTACAAATAAAAATTGTGTACACAATGTCAGTTGTATAACCAGTTGGTTGCCAAAATGAAATTTGCTCCTTGGTGATGAAATGTTAATTATTTGTATATCTAATTGAAAGGTATTTGTATTGTGTGCTGAGTTTCACAGGTTTTAATTTATTTTTAAATGTACTTTACTTTTTTTCAGAGTATAAAATGTAACAGGGCTTGAAATAACATTTTAAAACTGACAGAAAATACTGCTGTAAGCTTATATGAGCTACTAACAAAACTATTCAGCTTATGGCACTACTAACCAATGAAAATGATTTCTAAATTTCATTTGCAAATTTTTTGCTGAACTTAAAAAAGAAAAATTGTGTAACTTTTATATGTTCCTTACTTTTGGAATTGTTTTCATTGTTGTATTTTTTTTAATTACTGTAGTTCCTTCAATGTAAATATCATTGTTATTATCTCCAGGTTTGGCATTTTCTTTTATGAGTTCAGGATAACTATAACAAAACTTTCATCTTTTCTGTTCCACAAAAACACTAGTTTATAAATTGTCACAGCAAAACCTGCCATGTGAACTATTGATTAACATAGCAATTTTAAGGTTGCTCACAGCATTGGCCATGGTTGCCACAACTTATTTTGAATTCTACTATATAGTAAAATTTTTGAGGCAAGTGCATTGAATTTTCCATAGCTGTTCATACCTCAATTGATCACAGTGGATAATCTTATAATTTCAGTATTTTTTTCTTGTCAAAAAATGTTTATATGTAATAATATTTTTAACTTCATCAACTAGGTTCAAGAATACATTGATGTATGTGATTATGCTGTCGGGTTATCTCGAATGATTGAAGGTAAAGTTCTTCCTTCTGAAAGACCAGGTCATGCACTACTTGAGATGTGGAATCCACTTGGAGCGATTGGTATTATTTCTGCATTTAACTTTCCTGTTGCTGTTTATGGATGGAACAATGCCATCGCAATGGTATGTGGAGATGTTATGGTGTGGAAAGGTGCTTCTACTACACCTCTGTGCAGTGTAGCTGTCATCAAAATTGTGTCTTCTGTTCTGGAGGTATATAAAAGTTGCTAAAGGTTTAATGCTTGTACTTCAATGTATCCTACTTCAATGAACTTTGTAAATTATATTGTTAGTAGGTCTGTCTAAGTTATTTATTTCATCATTACTATTGCCTAATGCCCTCTTAAATAGCAAAATTTTAATTTTATTCTCAAATTATTACTTTTTTCTTTCTTATAAATCATATTTTCAAAATAATTCTTTTACATTCTAAAGCGAATAAGAAAAATCTGTTTATAAAATTCAAATGTTTATTTTCTTTAATTTTGTCATGTATGCCTAATTAAAAAAAGTCTCATTAAGGAATTTAAAAAACAATCTTTAAAAAAAAGTGCATTGCATCAATAATGTTACTTGATGAGATTGTATAATGTGGGAGAATAAGGAGAAACTTTGATTTTTTTAAATTCATTTGTAAAAAACTCACAAAGCGCACAATGAAATTTGTGAATTTTATTAAATTGTAAGTTATTTGTATGAAAATTTGCAATTTTTGATGAGCATGTATCTGAAGTCTGATTTAAAGCTTGGGAAAAATCTTGTTAGCAGGCTTTATAACTATATACCCACAAAAGATTCACTTAAAATAACTATAATTTATATATATATGTATATATATATATATATTGTTAAAATCTAATTTAATTTTTTTTATTTAGTAGATTTAAAATGTGCTAATTAATTCTAAAAGTTTTAATGAAGTATATTTTAATTTTGGTTACTCAAACCAACTGACTGCTAAAATGTAAATTAGGTTTTGTTTGTATGCTGTTTTAAATGATGTAGAGTTTCATGTTAAGTTCTAAAAAATATCTCAACAGCAAAGCTTTAAATTTCTTGTTTATAAATTCATATTTTCTTTCAATAGGAAGAAATATATTAAGTTGTTTTTATGCAGTCCGCTTAAAACACAGGAATACTAGAATCAATTCAATTTATTAAATTTTACTAGTTTATTTATTTTAAGACTCATGTTGAAATGAAGAAATGTGTCTGATCTGTCATCTTGGATAACTTTAAAGTAGTATTTTATTAATACTTATTTATTCCATACTCTTTTTTAATATATAATTGCACACATTTTAAATTAATTTAGTGATAATTTAATTTCTCCCGACCACCTGTACCTCATTCTACTGCTGACCATTCCATTTTCACATGTGCAGATGTAGTGTTTGTAAGAAATTAAATTTATTAAATTAATTTAAAACATGTCCATGGTTGTGTGTTAAAAAAGATATGGAATAAACAACTATAAATAAAATACTACTTTACCATTGTTGAAGATAACATATAAAACACATTTCATCATTTCAACAGATCTCAAAATTAACAAATGAACTAGTCAAATTTAATGTACATTGAACTGATTCTAGTATTCCTATGTTTCGGTGAATTTTAAGGGCTCTGCTGAGCACACTTACTAGTGTAAATTATTAATACTGAAATTTCTCATATAATAGTATTTGCTCATACCTAGCCAAAATACTTAGTAGTCAAGTAAAGGTGCAGTTGTCTGTCTAGACACGTTGAATGTTTGAAAAAAGTTTGACTGCTGACATAACATGGGTTTACATATGTTAGGCCTAGATGTAATTTGAATTCTTATTGTCTGGTGTATAGTGAAAGGGAGTTAGTTACATTTTAAAAATCTGTGTCTCAGCAGTAATATTAATGGTAGAATGCCTCAGAGAAGATGTATTTAATCCAGGGTTCGTACGCCTCCTGGAAATCCTTGAAAACTCCTGGATTTAAGATTTTTCTTATAAGGGCCCTTGAAAACTCCTTATTTTATTCATTTTAGTGCTAAACTTCTTGAAAATCGGAAAATACTCCTGGAAAATCGACATCGCGATCTTTTATCTCATACTATGATCGATAGGTGACGCCACCAAACTAATGATAATGTACAAATACTGATATTGGAAGTACATAGATGCTAATCGTTACTGTTTTTTAATAATTCTTATGGATTTCGGAACAAAATTGCGGTCTACGGAAAAGACCCGTAAAATTACGGAAAATATTTTTTCTTTCCATTCATCCTGTAATTATTGCACTTTAAATTGACAAAACTTGCATATTTCTCTATGTTGGTTTATTATTCATGTAAATATTTTAATTATTTTGGCACATTTAGTATGAATGCGCAATTCGGGGAATTCTCCCGTAGTCCTGGGCGTCCACAAGTATCCTTTTCCATCCATCCCCATCCTCTAAATATTAGTCATTAGATGAACTGAGTTAGCTTATTTTCACATTTTGGTTAATTATAAAGGCTAATTTTTTAATTATTTTCTTATAAATAGAGGGATTGCACAATTCAGATAGTATCGCGTACATTGCCGAGCATTGGCTAGTATCTTTTTCCATCCAACTCCATCCTGTAATTATTACACATTAAATTAACAAAACTTGTTTATCTTTATGTTTTGATTTATTATTCATGTTAATTTTATAATTATTTTGACATATTCAATACGATTACGCAATTCAAGGAGTCCTGTAGTCCTCAAGCATCTTTTCCTATCCATCTCCATCCTCTATATATTAATCATTAGATTGACAAAACTAGCTTATTTTCACATTTTGGTTATTTATTAAGGTTAATTTTTTAATTATTTTTATATAAATAGTGCGATTGCACAATTCAATTTACCCAGAGAAATTTAACACTTTATCTAGAAGAATTTAATATTATCTGGTGATGAAAACAATATTATTTGTTCCCCTTAGAAATGTTGTGTCAAAATGTATATTCTGTATTGTTAGAAAATATGGTGCTGATTTTAGGTTAAATTTAAGTGCAGACACATTACATTTTTTTATTATTTAAAAAAGTAAGGACAATGTCAAATGTTCTTTATTTTTTATGTTTTAGGAAGAAATTATTGAAGTCTGAGCTAGAGCAGGCTAAAAATAAATAAACAACTACATTTAGTTCGAACTAAGCATATTCTGTTTTCTATTTATTTTTTAGTTTAAGCTAAGCATTAAACTACAATTAAGGATTTTGAAATTTCTTTTTTGTTTAGTAATGAAGACTAATATATATTCATATTTTGTTTTAGTTTATTTGAACATTTCATATAAAAATATATATAAAAAATTTGAAATGTTTGATCAAATATTTTTCTGATTATCTTTGCAAACAAATTTTTTATCGCAAATTTAACCACTCTAGTCATTATTGAAAATTTCCTGCCTGGATTAGAAACTATAAGCAGCCATTATTCATATAAATATTGCGAAAATATAAAGCAACAATATACAGCAATATAAAACAAATGTGAGCAGTTACATTGCTGAGGGAGGAGGGTTTGGGGGTCATAACCCCCTCCCCAAGAACCCATTGAGTTTCAAAGAAATTATATATGCAAAAGGGGAAAACAAAATATTTGGTTACCAACCATGCCGGTCAAGTTGATGTTGGATTCATTTAAAAAATTATAAAAGACTTGGTTAAAAAAAAATTTGCTAATGAACCCTGTTTTATTACTGATATTTAATAAATTATGGAGTGTAAATTGACAAACTTTTCCTTTATTGGTGCATTATAATGTAATTCAATAATTCAAGACAAATTTTGGTATAGCCAGAATGCTGTAGTTGGTATAAAACCAAGTGACGTGGCTGAAAAAGAAACATCTATAGAATCTTGGTTTTGCTTCTACTTTTAATATTTAGAAAAACTCCTGGAAAAATGCTGGAACCCTCCTGGAAAACTCCTTAAAAACTCCTGGAAATGGGTTCTTGCAAAAGAGTATGAACCCTGTTAATCAATTCAAAAAGTGTCACAAAAGAAAAGTGCCAGAAAACTTCCTATTATGAATGTAAGTCTGTGATGAAGGATTTTGTGTTGATCTGCGCTTTAAGATCTTTCATATCCAGCAAAGGCTTTGAAAATATTGCATAAACATTAAAAGTAAGGTTTGTATTGCTATTTTTAAACACTGTATATGTGTATCGTACAATTTTGCTACTTTTTTATGTAAATATCAAATGTAAATTTAGCCGATTATTCAAAAGAATGTAAAACAATTTTGTTATGTATTTTTAGTAATATAAAATTGATTTTTTGTGTAATAAATCTTCAGTATCTATTTCATAATATATATAAAAAATCAAGTCAATACATGTAAATATTGATTTTTTTACAAATTATTTTAATGAATTAGGCTTAATTAAACCCCCGATCCCATAGCGATACTTCTTCCCTGAAAGGTGTGGGCTGGTGGGAGCACGTCTTTTTACTAGTTAAGATCCTGAATGGGTTAAGTAATCATATACATAAATATCATAGTTTTTGGATTATATTTTCTTTCAAAAATCACATGAAAATCATAAAAAATATTGACTTACCTTGATTAACCGTTTAAGAAAAAATATCAAATATTTAGGAATTTTAATTAACACAATAATTAATGAAAACAAGAATTAGTAAGTTAAAAGTATGAAGCAAAGACTATTTACAATAAAATGTAACAATATTTAAAATTTAGAATTTGTATAATATTATTGAAAACAAGGATACAGTCAAAGTCCTTCATTGCATGTCTTGCAAACATAGAACGCCAGCTGACGTTTTCTCTCACTTCTTACAGTTTGAGAACAAACTATACATCTTTTGTGGCATTTTTGTCCTTTATTTTTACTTATTGAAAGAAAATGTCTTCTGGAAAGTCTTAAAGGTGAGGGTGAAGATTTAGCAGTGAACTGCTTTTCTAATTGGGAACTTACATACTTTTCAAACAATTGTTCTACTACTTTCAATTTAAAATGTATAAAAGGGGTATTTAACCCATTTTTTTATCATATAGTACACTGGCATTTAACAATGCGATATCCATCTGTCCAAAAAACAGCTTTTTATATCACTTGATGGATTTTCGAAACAATGAATTATGAGTCATAATTGTGACACCCATATCTACACCACCCAATTTTTTATTGTAGTCCATAATACATTTTAGTTTTAAAATGCCATCTCCAGTTTTTTCTTTCCACATGCTGACATATCTGGACCATGTGAAGTTGTAAACATAAATACATCTTTCTTTTTCTCTTTGAAAACAATACAATAACATTCATGTTATTCCTCTGCATCACGTCCAACTCCCCTTTTTTCAGTTTTGTTTCATAAAAGTTTTTAGGCATTCTTTTTCTTGTTTTCATTACAGTCCCACATACATTTATTTTTATAGAATGAAATATTCTGCAAGCGATAGGGATTGAAAAATCGATCCAAATATAGATTGTATTCTTTCCTGAATAAGTGACTCATTAGCATTTTCAGAACCTGGTCTCCATAAGAACCATTACTACTTGCCATATTTGTATCTTTCCACAATATACTAAAAATTTTCACATATATCCAGAATTAGATTCACTGGGCATTCCATTTTATTTTAATTCAGCAAATGCAGTGTGCATCACTATTTTTGATTTTGATGAAAATTTGCATGTGCATTCCCCCTATCTCCTAGACCTCAAATATATATATATATATTATTTTTAAGTAATATACCCCTTGTTATATATAGGCTATTTTTTTTTCATGGCCGACAAGAAAAATGTGGTATTTTAGAGCTTTCTCTAAGCTATAATTCTTTTTTTATCAAAGCTGCAGAGCTCAACTATAGCTCATCCTGAAGTCTTGTGTAACACCGGATGCATTTTCTAGTTTGTCATAAAAAACATTCTTCAGTGCAACAATGTAAATTAAAGGCCTTGACGTGTACTTATCTATCGAAATCACATTATCATGATATCGCTATTATATTCTGGATTAAAATTAAAAATATTAGATTTTTATCACATATAAGTTATTTTATTGTGGTTTTTTAAATTTCAGAATAACAAGCTTCCAGGTGCAATATGTTCTTTAACCTGCGGCGGTGCAGATATTGGCTCAGCTTTTGCTAAAGACACAAGATTGGCTCTAGTTTCCTTTACTGGAAGTACCAATACTGGCCTTAATGTAGCAATGGAGGTTCAAAACAGATTTGGCAAGTCTCTACTTGAGCTGGGTGGTAACAATGCAATCATTGTTGCCGATGATGCTGATCTCGACATGGTTATTCAGTCTGCTGTTTTTGCATGTGTGGGGACAGCTGGTCAAAGATGTACTACGACAAGGAGGTTGATTGTACATGAAAAGGTATTTATCTACTGTTATCTTTTTTTCACAATTAACTCTAAATTAAAGTTAAAGATACATCATTGTTTATTATATCAACCAATTATTTGAAGCTTGTTATATACCTGTGAATACTATCGTGATAAATATCCATAAAATAATTATAACTACAACATATTTATCATTAAATAATTATGTTCCACTATTTAATTAATATTGAAGTTCTAACTAATATTGTAGAGACTCAGTTTGCCTTTAATAATATCCTTTAGTTCTGTAAAAACTTGTACATATAAAGTTATTAGCCATTTCACCATAAATTGCCATTTGCTTTATTTAAGCAACAGCTTAATTAATGACTCACTGAATGAGAAAATATGCATCATTGCTAAATAGCTACTTTGCAGTTATATGCATGCTCTGGAATTATTAATGTCAGGCAACTATGCTGCATCTGCTTCAGGGCTGCATTATGTGATTCATAGTTTCACATCGACATATATTTTTAGGTTGTATTCTACTAATAGACATACCGATATTGCTTAGGATTTAAAATATGTGACAATTCTAATAGCATTTTAAATCATATTCTTAAAATTATACTCCATTAAAAAATTTCCATTAAAATATTTAATTTAATTCTTTATAAAATAAAAAAATATATATTTTCATTATACAAAATTATCCTTTCTAGTAACTAAATAATAAAGCATGCTGGGTTTTACAAAAAAAATATAAAGTTTGATTAGCATGTGTCAAATGAAAATACTGATATAGTAGCAAAAGATATTCCTATACTACATTTTCTGTAATTGCAACAAAGTTGTTAATTAAACTCGATCTGAAATAATGAATTAAAAAAACTAATAAGCAAGTTTTGCCAATTAGTAAATTTATTATAAAATAGATTATTTAACAAATTCATCACGAGTAAAATTTGAATTGTACCCTTAATTCATAGTAGTTACTGATAAAACCTAATTGAATATATTATACTGTCCATTTATTAAATTTATTTTCTATCAATTTTATTTAGATCAAATAAATTAAATTAAAATTGTTTGTCTTATTAACACATTTGACTAATAAAATTTTTGTAGAATAAAAATAGTTTAATTTTATTACTAAACACAATATAATTTTCAAATAAAGCTTTAGACAGAAATAATCTGTTCCTATGCTAAATATTTTGCTATGTCTAGTAAAAAATGAGTTTATGAAAAATGTTTCTATATGTCCTTGAAAGCAGGGTCATAGGCAAAAAGAATTAGAGGTCATTACCTCCATTTGTTGAACAAACTCACTGGCTGTTCATTAACTGAAAAATTATCTTTGATTATCACCCTCCTTTAAACCCAAACCCCTAAAACCACCAATAATCCATTTAATCTTCAAATTCTCCTTTTTTAGATCTATGTTGGAAAGTGCTTGGATTTTTTCATGGGAAAAGTGTGGACAACCTATCTTTATGTAATCATGAAAGTGTTAAAAGAAGTCACTAAAAGCTTTATTTCACAATTAAGGATGTAAATTACATATAGATGACCTTAGCACTTTCAAGTGTGAAACACCTTTATCAGAGAAGTATAATATGTAGTACAAACACAAGCACATTGACAATTTATAAATAGCCAAAATATGAACAAAATTTGTATGTTAAAATAAGCCAAATGGCAAAAACAAATTTGATATGAATTAAGCATAAAGAAAAATATAAAGTACAAGAAAAACAAAATAAATATACAAAGGAAATATACAGAAAAAGCAGAGCTAGTAATATTTTAATACATGGACAATGATTTTACCTCTGAAGTCTGGGATTAAATATCAAACAAAGCTAATTACAGATCAAATCACTATCGAGATAGATAAACATTGATGGAAAAAGCAGAAAGTTAGCAGGGATTATTACAGTGGCAGGATTAAAACAGTATTTCTCAACAGTTTTTTTATTCATTTCCCCACATCAAAATTTTATTTAACTCTGTCCCCCACCCTGCCATCTATACTTTAAACTCTATTTTGGTTTAGAATACAGTGGGAAATTAGATAGGAATAAAGTAATCTTCATTTCTGATTAGTTGATCTGTCAGAAAAGTTGGATACAATCACAAAATGTATGATGCTGACATATGCAGGATGAGCCTTAACACTAGAAAGATTGAAAATTGCCGTATACCTAGGAAGTCGGAAGGAGCCAGTATGGCCCTTCCTAGATTTTTTTAGTGTAGACCAAATAGGTATCTAAAATCTAGAAATATGGTAAAAATCAATTTAATAAGAATATAGTAGACACTCGATCATCAGAATTCCATGGGGATTTAGTCTATTTGGATAATCAAAATGTCTGATTAAACGGAACTTAAGGACTTTTTCAATCATATTTATATTTTTGTTCAGATAATTGAGGTTCCATTCTAGATAAATAATAATTATAGATAATAATAATTATAAACTAAAATACTCTTGTTCAATTAATGAAACTGAAAAATTTTATGATACTGTCCGGGGGAGAAACGCATTATGATATATCAAAAAAACATTCTAAATATTCTAAGTTCTCAATGTTCTTAAAAACCTAAAAATCATCAAAAATATATATGAGAATGCACCAGTTGACCAGTTATTCCTAAGTGCATAAAAATATGCTAATCCTGTAAAATATTAAAATGGTACTTTCCTAAAAATAAAAAGTACATTAAAGTAAAAAAAACACAGATTTTAGATTTTCAAAAATCTAACGTTTATTAAAATTTAAACTTCATTTTTATAGAATTTTCAAAACATTTTACAATTTTTAAACATCTCATTAACTAAATAAATCAAATTGAACATCTTAAATAATTTAAATAAATTGAATTTATACAAAGGCCGGTCGTTTAGTAGTTAGTACAAGCATTAGAATATTAAATTTAAAGTTAACAATGTTAAAATTATTCAATTATTTGTCAAACTTGAATTTAGAATAAAAAAGAACATCTGTTAGCCAAACGGAAAATTTAGAACAAAAGTTAAAGAAAAACCTCAAGTTCAGGAGACCTAAAATATATAGGTCTAAGGGGACTTATTCTATGCCAACTCAATTAAATTTTAAATAATGCAAAAGTAAAATAGTCTTGAAATTTGAAGAAAAAGAATAATATGACCAAGGCTCCCAGATAAGCTTCAGAGATCTGCAGGAAAGGACCCAGCAGCAAAAATGTCACCAAAGTTCCTAGAGAACACTTCTTGAAAAGCAGACACGGCAAAAGAGGGTTATGTCCATCAGAGGTGAGGAAAATCTCCGGCTGGATCCGAATTCCAAAAGGATTCCAAATAGGACGTTTAGTAACGATGTAATAAATTCTCCACACAGCTGCACCGGATCTTTGACATCAGAACTGATTGCATAGCATATGTCCGGTGCTTTTCACCAAAAATGACACTCCAGTTCTTCATAATAAGAGCAGCATAACCTGGGAGGAACAAACACTTAGTTGACGTGTTAAATCATCTCACGTCAACTAAGAATGACACGATATCACAGAAACATTATTTAGATGATGGGAAACCAATAACACCTCCAATCGCTCCGTCCGTCTAGACATAACAAACGTCCGGCTCCCACATCATCCAGATTTTCAGAGAGCACAGAAGGAGGAATCAATTAAACAAAAAAAAAAGCAGCAAAAGAATGTTGGTTAAACAGTAAACTCAGAAGAATTCATCTCGGAGATAACTCAACGCAGGCTTAGCTGAGAATAAAAGAACGTTTCATTTCGAATTCTAACTTCAGTTCGGCTCGTGCCGAAACGCTAAAAACAACAGCTTAATAGATCACATCTTGCGTTCTAATTCAGAGGGAAGAGCAGAAGAGAAGAGCTCGAAAAAGTGTGCGACTTTACTTATATACTGCGAAACATCGCTGCCACCGATTGTAAACAAAATTATCGATGAATGATAAAATAATTAATGACAGACGATTTTAATATTACGGTCAACCAATTAAAAACTCAAAATTTTAAAGAAGAGATTTGGAATTTCAAAGCAGATGAAAATTAAAAGAAATGAAGTGAAACGATTTGGAATATACGAATTCGGCAACAATTTAAATATGAACGATTCTGAAATATTTAAAAAACTGAAAATAGAATAAAACTGAAAAATTGCGATGAACTAACAAATTTTTAACTGAGAGCAATAAATCTGGAATCAAATTAAAGGGAATAAAAAGGGCAATTAATGGAATCACAAATTAGCCAATTTAAATAAATTTAAATGGCTAAAACCTAAAAAGAACGAACTTTTGCCGTTTTTAACACAAAACCTATTGAATAGAACCTATTTGAACAAAGAATATCAAAAACCTAAAGAATTGGAAAATGAATAACTAAGAGAATGACTATGTAAATAAGACCCCTGAACACGTTTAAATTAAAAACAAAATTCCTAAAATTATTAAATATCCAAAAGTAATAACCCAACAATACTAAGCTGATTTATTTTAATTTGTACAGTTTTCATAGTAAGCACATTTGGCGGAAACTACTTTTTTGCAATCCGGACATGTGTTCCATGTATGATATCCTTTATAAGAAATTTTTACCCTACATTTGGTTCTCTGTTTGATAGTGTTGTCTTCTCTGTTTACACATTGCTCCGTCGGTTTCCTTGCATTAGCTGTATTTCTTGACACGTATGGAGCACGGAGCTCTTCACATAACTGCTGAATAAAATTTCTGCGACTAAGTTCCTTCTTTCCGGTCACATCTTTATATAAAATCCATGCATTTATAGCAGATATATCTAAAATATTAAAAAGTATGTTCATAGGCCAACGACAAGTTCCTGATTTAGTACTATAAAGGCATTTGGTCTACAATGTCCACACCATACTTTGTTCAATTATAATATGTTACAGTTTCTGGCTTCTTCTCATTGTCATTGATGATTACGGTGTTGTGAAGAGAACTTAGCAACAATATATTTTTATTTTTATTCCCTTGATAGACAGTTAATATTATTTCTTTATCCTTTCTGTACAAAATAGTGAAATAAAGATTTTGTTTTCCTAATTTCGCTGTTGGTGGCATCTCTCTATGATCTCTTCTAATTGTTCCAACCAGACTTGTTGACTGGGACTTCGATTTTTCACATAATTTTACAGTGGTAAAATAGCTATCAGTTGTTACATTTCTTCCTTTTCACAAGTATGGCTGAGTCAACTTCATAACAACATGTTCATGAACAGCTTGGTCAGCTGGCCGCGCACTATCTGCACCAGTATAAGGAAAACCATTCAGCACATATTTTGAATCTATGCAGACAAGCAGCTAAAATTTTACCCCAAACTTGTCCGACTTACTTGGAATATATTGGATGAAAGGGCATTTAGCCTTAGATGGAAGAAGTTGCTCATCTACAGTGAGATTCACTCTAGGTTTATAGCAAGATGCACTGTTTTCAATGGAAAGGTACCATAAAGCGGAGACCAGAGCAAATTTATCTGACTTCAGTCGCTCTGATCTTTGTGTTTTATGATTAAAGAGAAGGAAACATGTGATTTCTTTCAAATGATCTCTAGCCATAGTTTGTGAGAAAAATGGCGGACCCCAAATGGTCGACCATAAAGTGTTCAAAGGAGAGTTCTTCGCTCCATACAGGCCTCTTGCGTACATAATTGAAAAAACAGCTTCGAGTTCATCGAAATATACTTCTTTTTCTGTGCATTCTTTTATATGCTGTATCATTTGATTGCTGGAAATCAGTCAGCAAGCACTAAGCACACTGTCTTCGCAAATGTTTTTTTTAGCATACGATGTTGAACCTTTTGTTTCCTTCACTACGTTTTGGGCTGCACATTGGCCTACTGTCCCAAAAGGTCAA
Source organism: Amaurobius ferox (assembly GCA_951213105.1). Lineage (NCBI taxonomy): Eukaryota > Metazoa > Arthropoda > Arachnida > Araneae > Amaurobiidae > Amaurobius > Amaurobius ferox. The sequence continues at coordinate 33,251,151 of OX578136.1, forward strand.
ATTACTTTCCATACTGTTCCGTCTGCTGAAATTTCTTCCTTTCCAACTGAGGGTTGAATATTATGAATGGAACATTTACGACTATATTTTCGACTAAAACCGCTAAACACACCCCTGGTACTCCCACTTTCATGCTTTTGTCTAATATTTGTAGACGCCTGGAGGTTAGTTTCAGAACATTCATTATCTGAATTATTACTTTCATAGCATTCACTGTCGTGCTGCAAACTAATTTCAGATTCATCATCAGAATTGTTGCTTTTTGAGGGGACATATTCTTCGTCTCCGTCCAAATCACTAATTTCACTATCACCTGAATCAATTTCATCTAATTGTTGTAATTCTTTCAAAATTTCTTCCTGAGTGAGTCCACGTGCCTGACGCATCTTCTCTAATGACTAAATAAAACCTGAGTGTATGATACCGTACCACGGCATTATCTGTACACGTCAAAATGTAAAATTTATTTATCTTTCGAAGAGCAATCGCTATTGTTCGCCCGGCCGGCTGTCGCCAGTGTGTGGGGGGGAAGGAAGGTAGCATTTTGAATTCAAACCAGCTGTAAAAAGAGGAAGGTCAAGGTCAAACTTAACTGAATGGCACTTGTCATATTACAGTGATTGTGAGAAATGAAGAATTCCTCTGTATTATTGTAAAATAGCTTAGAGGCCACGCTGTCCCCTCCCGTCATTCTAGGTATAAGGTTCAATATTTACGCTTCTATGAGGCCAATACATAAATGAATGCACTAAAATAGGATCATATCATGAAAAGTCAGAAAGCTGCACTACGTTCCGTTAATTATTATTGGAATTACTGAACAACAAATAACAAGAGGGGCCATAGAGGGCCCTCCGTCTTTCTAGTGTTAACTTAAAATGATTATAATATACATATGAAAAATTTTGATGATTTTAAATTACTTTTTAAATACTTAAGTACTTATATGATCATTCAAATAATAATTAGATTTAATAATATGATATGTGTAATATGCAGCTAATTCATTTCAGTTGTAACTTTGCAAATATGAGAATGATGTTACATTATATAATTTCTATAAGGAACTGAAGTATTTTAATGTTGCTTTCTTTTTTATATTTCAGTAATATATTGCAGAAGTTAATTTTTATAACTCATTCCCATGGCCCCCAATATTTTGTTTTTTATTCATGGCCTTCAAGAGATACACTGTGGCCCTCTGGGAGCCCATATAGCCCAGATTGAAAATCACTGGATTAAAAGAATTTTTTTATCAAAGATAGGGTGGTTTAAAATAAAGCCATAGAAAGCTTTTTCTATTTTTACTATTTCCTTTGTATATTTATATTTTGTTGTACTTTATATCTTTATTTATGCTTCTTCAATTATTAGTTATCTTCAATTATAGTTATCTTCACTTTTCTTCAATATTAGTTATGCTTTTTCAATTCTTATTGAATCTATATTTTCCATTTTGCCATTTGGCTTATTTTAACATGCAAATTTAGTTTAAATTTTGACTATGTATATATCTCTAATGTGTTTATATTATATCATATATTCTAATGAAGTGTATTTCACACTCAAGGGCTCTATTGACAACTATGTGTAATTTACATCCTTATTTATGAAATATAAAATTGAGTTCTTTTAATTTATTTAATTAAGGACGTATAACCAATTTAGTTAGTTAGTGTGTGAAATTTATATTTCTCACTTTGCTTTGTGTATTTAATTTATATTTTCCTTTTTTTTCAGGTGTATGATGAAGTTGTTGATAGGCTGAAAAAAGCATACACCAAAATAAGGATTGGGGATCCTACTGAACCCGGAACTCTCTATGGACCTATGCATAATAAACAAGGAATGGATTTGTATTTGAAAGCGATTGAAGAAGCAGAACAACTAGGTGGAAAAGTTGAATGTGGTGCAAAGGTATATATGAATTACAATACTTACATTTTAAGTGCCTTTTAAATTCCTAAAACCAGACCGTACAAAATATGTTTTTTCCTTTACACCAAAATGTTTTAAAGCATCATGCACAATTCTTTGATTGTTATATGCATCATAAACCAGGGCTGTGCAAATTCTCTTTATACTTAGGCATCAGATCAAAAATTTAAGTACCAAATTTCTGCCATCATATTATGTGTTGACAAAATGATTTTCATTTGTTTTAATTTCTGGATAACAAATTGATGGGTGGGGGGTGGGGAGGATCAGAAATTGTAATTTAAAATGTTGAAAGTTTTTATTTATATTTATTTCACTAAATCAACAATCATCAATGCTTAAAAATTATTTTTGAACTATATAAAATGTAAACATTTTATTTTACTCTGACTGCTAACAGAAAGAAGCTGAAAAATAAATACTTTGTTAGTAAAGCAAAAAAGCATAAAAGTGTTAAATAATATTTCAAATGGTTTCAAAAGTAAAAATCTGATGTGGACAACATATAACTTTCCTTATATAATGCAATGAATTTACTCCTTTTACAGTAAAAAAATGTATAAAATCACGGTACTGTGTTTTTATTGTTGAATTGTACATTTGGCGATTTTCTGCAACTCTAAATAAACAATTAGTAATATTGATAGCTGCCTCAATAAGTGATGTAGTCCATATATTAAAATATTTTAATTATTAATTCATCAATTAGGTGGCATTTTCATTAATTTAGTGTCATTTTTACAATTTTGACGATATTTTTGTCATTCTGATAAATAATTTAGCAAAGTATTGCAAGTTAGCGATACTTTGCAAAATTATTCACCAAGTTCACCAAATGCATCTTCAAGTGTTACAGACAAATATAGAGGAGAGCATTTCTTATATACTAGAGGGTACACCCGCCATATGACGGAAATCAGACTTTGTGAAACATTACTTCCCATTTAGCATAATTTTTATCAATTTGGCAACATTTAAAATAGACACGTCAAGTTGGTGATTTTACTCTAAATTTCTCACCAAGCGTTACAGAGAGATGGACAGAGAAATTGGTTATTCTTATAGTCTACTCTTATGTCCTTTCCAAGATATTGAACTTTCATCGATTAGTCATCATTTTCATTGATTTAGCATCATTTTTATCAATTCGGTGACATTTTTGTTTATTTGGCAGCATTTAAAATAGTCACACCAAGTTAACAACTTTCCCTCCTAAATCTCACCAAGCTTTATGAATGGAGAAATATGTTATTTGTATAGCAGTTAAATGACTATTATTGTCCAACTTCAAAAGTATTACCTAAAGTATGTTTTTTCATGAATGGAATGAGCTAGATCCATGAAAATGATGTTACCAAATTTATCGCATGATATTACTTATTTCACAATAGTTAATATATATATATATATATATATATTTTATATGATTTTTTTTTTTTTTTTTTTTTTTTTGAAAAATTTCAATATCTTGAGAACGGTTCATGCTAGAATTCTAAAATTTATGTCCATTGTTTTCTAATAAAACATTACATAAGAAATGACTATTTATGTAACTTTATTAAAGGTTTTGATTGTTTAATGATTTTTTCAAAATTTCACTCAAAAATTTAGGGGATTCTGAACATTTGATTGCATATAAAAACAATAGACTTCCAGTATTCACGGATTGTAATTTTTGTACCAAATTTCGAAATTGCTGTATTCATTCACGAGATATCACCTCCACAGACTCACTGATACAGACACACATGCACATACACACAGACATCATCTCAAAAACGTTTGATTCATGTTCAGGGATGCTTGAAACATGCTCTTCCATCGAAATTCAAATTTGAATTTTTGACCCCGTCACAATACTTTCCTATTATATTATGTATATAAGGAAAGTAAAAATGTGCCTTCTTCAGAATAAATCAGATAGAGCACCAATACCAACAAGAGCAGGTGCACATGTGTCAAAAAATAGTTGTAATTTTGGATTCGGGAAAGTAATTACTGCCAACAAAAATTAAAAAAAAAAAAAAATTAAATGAGAAACCAATGAGGAAGATAAAGAACAGTAGAAATATTCAAAACACATCCTCAGTGAATAAAACTATAAATTAAGTGTCTAATGATGATGAAAATTAGGGGAGCAACTGCTTTCTGGAATAAGAATGAGTAATACATATTAGGTGCCATAACTGTCAAAGTTGGAATCTGTAACCATTTTTAGTACAATCTGAATCTAAGTAGAAATGTAGACTCCAAATGCAATGTAGAATTATTTAAGAATATGTATATATTTTTAAATATTTAATTGTCTAAAACTTTTCTAGATAGTCTTTAGTCAATAAATTAAACAAAATTCTAAGTAATTGATATGAAAATTAATCTATAATAATAAAAGGAAGTATAAAAGGAATCTGTCTGTTTGTTCTTGATGTTTACCACACTTGCAGGTTTAATGTTTTCCATACAATAGCATCTATACCTGACCAAATGTACTTCAAAGGCTTTTTACTAAATTTTTTATTAGATTTTTTTAAACAAATTTTTTAAGTCTAAGATCAGCTAATCTTCAGCTACCGATGTAATCTAACAGCTACCAGCCCTCCAGCTACCGATATGATCTAACAGTTACTGTCATACTCTAACAGCTGCCATCATGATCTATTACTTTGCGAATAATGTGCTTGGTAATTTGGCAATGGTTTAAGATTTGAAGAAAACTAAGTAATGTCATCTATAATATTTTTCTGAAATTAAATTTTGATATAAATAGATGCATCTGAATTTATAATACTCCAATCAGTGCGATAGTGGAACAATCATGCAATTACTTTTAATACATGTTTAGCACAGAAACATTTCTGTTACATATACTAGCTGCATTGCACATTTTTTTTAAATTTTAATAGTTTTTGCATAGCATATGTAGAAAATTTACATATAATTTTGATATTTTACACTAATGATCATGTTTAGCATTTAAGTTATATACTAGTATTTTCCCATATATGAATTGTAAAATCCAAAGATCACGAAAGCTACTAAGTAATCATCATCATCATCAATGGGTCAACAGCACTGTGTGACCTTGGCCTTCAGATTTTAAGTTATCCCCTGGGAGCAATGCTTCTCCAATTTGTAATATTTCACACCTCAAAGTCCTTATACACACAATTGATCCATCTCAACTTTGATCATCATCTTAAGTCTTTTCCCAATCAGTGTGGACATAAAAATTTAGCTACTAATTAATGTATTTGATATTTATGCAGGAATTAGATAGTAGAGAAAATAAAATATTATAAAAAGTGTGAAGTTAACTGTTTTAGTGAAATGCACTAAAAAATAAAAAATAATTTTTAGCTATCACAACATTCTTGGTCATATGCAACTAAAAAGGAAACTGTTGGGCACCCATAATAGAATTGTATTGCATTTGGACATTAACAGGAATTTAAGGAACAGTAGAAGTGATTACATTCAATTCATTTACATTTTCTTCGATAATTTTAATTTAACAATCCATCATTCCTATAATGTCATTTCTATGTTATCACTTCTATTATTTATTAAAATTCTCTTAATATCCAAACATAATTCTTTTATGAGTGCCCCACGCTTTTATTTTGAGTCGTATATATGACCAAAAATGTTGTGATAGCTAAAAATTATTTTTACTTTTCAGTGCATTTTACCAAAGCAATGTAATATTAAGAGATTTTTTTATAATATTTTATTTTATACTATTTAATCTTTTGCAATTTTGTAATCAATTTTTCATCCGATATCAAATCAAACCGTTTAAATACATTTTATTGAATTCGTCATGATCAGTGGTTGTCTGTTTGAATGTCTGTTTCAACCTTGTGTTAGCATTTTTAACATACTTTGCTATGTCCTAAAGATTTGAAATTTGGTACATAACTTTGTCCAGTGGAACATTTTAATCTATTTAAATTTAGCAGATCCATGAAAAATAGAACCACCATTTTTTTGCAAAATGGCCCGCGAAAAATCTTGTTTGCATAATTCCATTGTAAGATTGTCAAAGGGAGTTCAATATGTGACTTCACTTTTATATATATATATAATCCCATTGTTGGCAGATAATTAAAAAAGAGTGCATTATGCAGCTTTACTTATATATATATATATACACACCCACACACATGTTACAGAAAATTTTTAAACAATGCGGTTTTAATTCTTACAACAATGAGGTTTTTACAGGCCATTCTGGGCATGATTTCAGGGGGGAGGGGCAAAATCCAGGTAGAGGATTAACTCAAATTTGAAGAAATGTTGTATTGTTACCACAAATACATATGAGTAGAAGGCCCGGTATGCCTGACTCACCCGAGGGTATGAGCAGCAAAGTGAGTGGCCGAAATACATATGAGTGTAAAATTTCAAATTTCAAAGAAACCACTTTGGTAGAGGTTAAAATTTGATTTCAGGATTTTATCCAAACAAAGAGAAACCAGCATAAAAAGGAGTCATAGTCAAAAGTTAATGGTACTAATTCCACATGTCTGGCCATAACCATGTGATTTACGGCAAAATTAGCCATTATGGTTTATGGCAAGGCTGGCCAGATCCTATGTGATCTGGTGACCAGGATTTTTATAACCCTGCAATAAACCATAAATTTTACAAGTAATTTTAAATACAGTATTTAAAACTTTTTTTTCCTAAATTTGTTAATTTGTTATGTACGTTTGTTATATAAATTTCTGATTACTTCATAGGTTATTGCCATGACTGGTAATTATGTTGAGCCCACCATTATCACTGGTCTTTTACATGATTCTCCTGTTGTGCATAAGGAAACCTTTGCTCCAATAGTATACATTATAAAAACCAGTAATGTTGATGAAGCTATTTCTTGGAACAATGAAGTCAAGCAAGGTTTATCAAGCAGTATATTTACACAGAATCTGGGCAATGTGTTCAAAGTACGTAATTTCTACTGTCTCTATCTATAGTACAATGAAATGGTATTTTCAATGTTCCACAAAACTGCAATATTGGGCAATTTCAAGGTTTTCATAAAAATATTTTTATCAACGAATTTCAATAACATATATTTTATCATTTTTATAGTATTTCAATGAAAATTTAAAATTGTTCTTACTGTTTTTCATTGTAGAAAAAAACAATAAAATTATAGTCAGCCCCCTCACTGTAATTCCACCTGTCTTAACTGTCACTCCACTTTCCATAGAATTCTGTTAATACCTTACCTGAAAGTACTCCTATAGTATACTCAACCCACACAGCATAGATATCCAGATCACATCCATATTACATCCCATTGATCCGAAACACATCCACAAGTAAAAGAACATCCAATAAATATCCATAAGGATATTTATGGGATATATTCTAACGTAATCCGGATCATCCAAAGTTTGTCTATTTTACATTAAAAAATTACATGTTCTGAATGATGAACACAGTATTGGTCTTATTTTTCGTCCATGATGGATGTAATATGGATATTATAGATGATGTAGTCCATATTACATCAACCATGGATAAAATATGGACCAATCCTGTGCTCCTCATCTAATTTACATGCATAAATTTCATGCTCTGGATGAACGAAATTTGATTTCCCCTGCACATTTATAGACGGCGTAATATGAACAAAGTACATATCCATATTACATCTAACATGGACAATAAATAGATCAATCCTCTATTCAACAAAATCATGCTATGCAATAAAACACTGCAGAGCTTTTTGCTCTTTACCTTGCTGTCATGGCCACCATAATTTCTGTTGTAATTTTATGTTTCAAGATGATTCTGTTTGTTCTATATTTTTTATTCTAGAATTTACAAAATAACTATTAATGTCGTGTTGAATCATATACTTGATTTTTATAAGTTTAAACTTGTTAAAATCAGAAGGATAATCAAGCTAGCAATTTTACTATACTGTTACTGAAATTTATTGTAACTTTCAAATATTTTAAATATTTTATATTGTCTTAGTATGGGGATGATATAAATTCATATTTTTGTCATTACAATTATGTTACAAACGTCTGCAATGGTGAAATTTGAATAATAACCAAGTAACTGCTATTGCAGTATTTCTTAAAATGAATCTTAGTCTGATTGAAAGAAAGTTTCAAAGTATATAGAATTAAAATTTTATATAAAGTATGTAAAAAATAGTTATCTGAAAATTAAACTTCTAACTGGCCCTAATTCTTATGCTGATATCTTCTGAAATAATAAAAGGCAATGTCTGTGTGTCTGTCTGTCTTATACACTATACGTTCAGCGACCGCGCGTCGGAGAGCTACGGAATTTGGCAATCAGAGACCCGGGGGGTGGGGTTGAGAAGGGGACACGTGAAAACCGATTTTTAAAATTTTAATTTTTTTTTGTTGTTATTTAATGTTTTATGCGATTTCGACCATTTTTTGCCCTTTTTGCCTTTTTCCTCCATGATCCAGACGTCGTAGAAGAAAACAAATCATACCACCGGAAAGAGCATACAATTGCGAGTAAAAATGTATCAATTTGAAATTTCAATTTCGATTTCTAATATTTTTTAAAGATTTTAAAATAAAAGTTACTTTTGGCTCAAAAAAACGATTTTTGGTTTTTAAATTCTTGCATAATAAAAAGTACTCATAATTTCAACTAATAATTTACATTTTTAGAAAGGTCAAAGATCTGGCATTCTGGAAAGGCAAAGATCTGGCATTCAAGTCCAATCTGGTCAAGAAATAATTATAAATATCCACAGGATTGCGATTTTAATGACCTAAGGATTTTCAATTTCTCGGCAAACCGCGTTTTTACCCGTTGAAGTTTTTCCCCGTCTCCATGGAGACGCCCTTCCGGTTTTAAATGAATTAAGATATGTGTTGTATACAGCGGGTGAAATGTTTATATTTATATGATACTTTAAATGGATATTTTAATTTATGGATATTTTAAATGGATATTTTAAATAATTGAATTATGGTGGATTGAATTGTGGTGTTGTATTTGAAATTATTATATTTATGTATTTGTGGAACGATATGGATGATTGATGGAACGTTTTAATTTATGGATATTTTAAATGATGAAACAATGGATAAATAATATGATAAATAATAATAATATGTATAAATAATAATTTTAAATGATGGAAAGATGGAATGATGATGATGGAATTAAGAGCTTGCAGAACTCAGACCGTGGCGCTCGGCACGAATGGCATTGAGCAGTTTGCACCACGGTCGGGAAAGAAAGTCCATCACCCCCACCCCAAGGGTCCAACAAATTTATTGAATTAAAAAAATTTTAAAAAGGGGTTGCCTGTCAGGCAGGGTACACGACTACATTCATCCATAACATTTTTACGGGAAAAATACTTAAATATTAACAAGGAAACAACATAAATTATATTTAACAAAATCTTTTAACATAAATAATCATTTCAACAAAACCAATTATAAAGCCAAACTAACTTTTAAAACAAATACTTATAATACAATTATTATAAAATTTCAATTTATTACAAAAATTAAGAGCTTAGCATATGGTCATTATAAAATTTAAATTAGTGCACGGGAAGTTAGCGCACAGGAATTGCACTCGGTAGGCCCGGGTTCGATTCCCGCCACTGCCTAAACTGCCTCTGTGTTCAGGCGGTGTATGATCACATTAAGCATGTGGGTCCGTAAGTCCTTCCGAGAGGGTGTGTCCATTCCGAGAGGTTGTGGGTAAGGGAAGGAGGATACGGTCCCTGTGGATGCCTCCCCCACTGGGTCCCTGTCTAAAATGGGTGAATAAAAAGAAAGTTATGGAGATTGTCATGGAGGGCGCAGTAGACCAGTGGTTAGCACGTAGGAATTGCACTCTGTAGGCCCGGGTTCGATTCCTGCCACTGCCAAAACTGCTGCCGTGTTCACACAGAGTATGATAACGTTAAACATGTAGGACCGTAAGTCTTTCCGAGAGGTTGGTGGTAGGGAAGGAGGGTACGGTCCCTGTGGATGCCTCCCCTACTGGGTTCCGGTCTAAATTGGGTGAATAAAAAGAAAGTTATGGAGATTGTCGCGGAGGGTGCGATAGCCCAGTGGTTAGCGTGCGGGAATTTCACTCGGTAGGCCCGTGTTCGATTCCCGCCACTGCCAAAACTGCAACCGTGTTCACGCGGAGTACGATCACGTTAAACATGTGGGTCCATAAGTCCTTCCAAGAGGTTGGTGGTAGGGGAAAGAGGGTACGGTCCCTGTGGATGCCTCCCCCACTGAGTTCCTGTCTAAATTAGGTGGCACTTCCTGGCCGTCCAAACAGTTACCTTACACCTTTCTGGTACCGGCCGGCCAAATGGTTACTCATGTCCTTGCTGACGAGTCGGTCGGTCTGGGTCTTCAACACCTTTCTGGTAGGTCGCGCCAGCGAGTTTGCAACGATCAAAATTTGCCACGGTCAGAATTTTCAAGGGTAGCGAACAGGCTGGTCACTAAAGGCGGCTAGTAGAAAATAAAAATAACTTGAATTTATTTGATCTAAGAATACAAAAAACTATTCATAAAAGATCAAGTTATATTATTATTTTGACTTTCAAAAGATAAATTAAATGTCGTGTAGTGGATAAAGAAGTAGGTTCTCTTCAACACACACAGCATATCATGGGTTCAAATCCAGGATGATATCAAAAGAAATTAATAGTGAAATAAGGCTATGTTTTTGAAAAAAACACTGCTATATTAAAAAATTTTTTGTGTATTTTTATCATTTTTAAGAAGGCACTAGAATAAATATAAAATAAATAATCCAATAATATGGATGTATGAAGTTTTTAAAGCCACTTTATTTTCTTATCTCGTTGCTTATTTTAATAAGAGGGGATCTGAACCTATTGCACTTTTCAAACCACTAGTGAGTACCTGTGAAAAATCCTGAGAAAATTTTAATTTGCTGAAAGTTAATGTGTTTATGTTAAAGATATCTTCGGAAAGAATACTTTTAGTATGAATTTTATATTACCTTATTAAAATGACTCAAAATTATATTATTTGATGCTTGATGAAATGTTTGATGTTTAAATATTTATGATATCTAGGCAAGCATAATTTCAATCTTTCTATTGAAAATTATTTTCGTTTTGATATTTTTATTTCCTATTACACTAAATCAGTTTTAATATTCTCTTCTTTAAGTGACTGTAAAATAATGGTAGATGCCACAAGTCCTCATTAGGCTACTTATTAGGCTTACTGGATATACTTTTGAGGAAATGTCAGTGAATGTATGGTACTTCTATTTTGTGTTAAATTTAAATTAATTAAATGTGTTCCGAGTTTTAAAATCGGTTAAACATATTGTGTATAGAGTGTTATTATTGCAAATTTACAATAACACTTTATACACAGGTAGGATATTACATTAATTCAAAATATCTATTTATAGATATTTTGAATTAATGTAATGATATATATAGTATAGATAATGTATAGATAATTTGAATTAATGTATCTATGTATAGATATTTTGAATTAATGTAATGTCCTACCTTATCAAAAGCAAAATAACGTAAACAAACTCTTGCCGAACACATATTGCATATGGTCTGGAGCAGAATTTTTCCTCGTCATCTATCGGCTTCTACCTTTTTTTATCGACTGTCCACTGATTAGTTTTCTCATGCTATGGCGCTTCAAAAGAGCCAACCTTCACAGTGGAGTTCTCACTTCTGGCTGGAACGAATCCTTTTCAACTTGAAAAGATTGGGGTGATGTTATCCTTTTCACTTGAAAATTTCAAGTGTCCAATTTAATATATGTGTAGTTAGTGCATGCTCATCCATTCCTTCTGCTAGAAATACATTTCAGCAGCTTAATGCATTATATTTTTTCATAGAAACATCATATAAAAGACATGCTATTTTTGAAAAGATTCGCTCATCAACAAATACTTTTCCTGGAGGCTCTTCAACTCTACAATCACTAAGTGATACGAGGTGGTCTTCCAGAGTTAAAGCCATAAAAACACTACTTGATAATTTTGAAGTGGTGATTTTAACACTGGAAGAATTATCTGAAAATGATTCTCTCAATGGTGGAAGAGCCAAAGCCCTTTTAACATGCATGACATCGTTCGAATTTTTGTTCACTTGTTTGTATTGAGCAGTGTTTTTGATCAATACAATACTCTCTCAAGGCATCTTCAGTCATCTGATCTTTATTTTCAGACTATGCAAGCTTTGGCTAAAGCTACTATTGAAACTGTTAGTTCTTTTCACAGTGATGCATATTTCAATCAAGTGGGGAGTTTTGTGACAAAACTTTTCAAAAAAAATTCTTATTCTGGACCAAAACTGAAAAGGTGTAAAAAAATTCCGAGCGAATTCGGAGGTGGTTAAAAAAAATCCCCATGATGATGTTAAGTCCTATCATAGAATCAATATTCAATATGATATTATAGATTCAGTATCTAATAAAATTGAGACAAGATTTAATGAGAACAATATATCTGTTTTGTTTGCCCTTAGTTCCATATTATCCGGATCAGATGTCAAAAAAAAAAAGAAAATGTTTCAACCATATGCAAAGTATATGACTTCCAGAAAGAGGAATTGCTGTATGAATTGCGACTGTTTTATTCAACGGTGAAAAATGAAAACATAGACTATCCCTATTTTAAGGAGCGGAATTTTAAAAATGTGTTTCCTGTCATAACATTATTAGTTAAATTGTTTTTGACGGTACCAATCAGCTCAGTCAGTTGTGAAAGGTCTTTTTAGTGTCTTGGGAGGTTGAAAAATTATTTTTGCAGTACAATGGGACAAAAAAGACTTTCATTTTTAGCTGTTTTAGCTATAGAGCAAGATATACCACTGGATTATGATGATATTATAACGAAATTATCTCTTCTTCCAGACTCTTAAGAACCGGCATTTAAAACTTTAGCATAAGGTAAATAAATATAGATATTTGTATTTAGAAAAATCATGTTAACAACAATTATGTTAACACAATTATGTGCAAAAATTATTTTTCTCAAAATCAATTCAATTTTGTGACCCCCCCTCCCCCCCTTCCCCGTTAACAAACATTTTATTTATTCTATATTATGAATTTTCATGCATACAAATCTCGCACCCCCAAATGGAGTGCTGAAATGCCGCCCCTGGTCTGGAGTGTATATATTCTTGTTGCCATTTGGTAAACGATAATAACGTGAATAAATTACTCGCACTCAAAATTATATTGCTAACATTAGCTTCAAGGACTAGAAGTTTATTGTTCATTTTACATTTTGTATCTAAATGGGCACAATATAAATTAATTAAACTTCATTTTATTTCATAAAACTTCTTTTGCATTATTGTCTCTTACAAGGTAATGTCAGACTTTACCATTACCAAGGTAATGTCAGACTTTACCAAGATCTATGCATTAATAATTTATATGTTGTACTATATTACAGTGGCTTGGTCCTAAAGGATCTGATTGTGGAATCGTGAATGTTAACATTCCAACTAGTGGAGCTGAAATTGGTGGAGCATTTGGTGGGGAAAAGGTGAGTTTTCGGATTATCTTCATAATTGAAAAAATGAACTAAAAGTAAAATATTCATTAAAAACTCAGCATGAAACAAATTAATATCAATTTTAACCCATTTTGAAGCAAAATACAGCCTCTTTTTGCAAAATATAAAGACAGTGCAACCACACCAGCAAAAAAAAGCATGCATTTGTCCATTATCTTTGTTGGTGTGACTGCTCTGTCTTTAACACATGAAAAAGTAGGCTGTTTTTTGTCTCTGATGATTTAACATTTATGTCATTTTGTAGCATTTTTAGCAATTTAAAAAAATCAATTTCAAATTATTTTATTATGTAGTGATACTAGATTTTTCTCATACAAAATTGAACAATTTGTTCTTCAGTCTACATTTCTGAATGTTAAATTTATTATAATATTTTTCATGCTTCATTTGATTTGAACTGCAAGATTAATCTAAAATGTTCTGCTGTGACTGATATCCATTATATTCTAGAGTGTTATTAGACTGCCAAGTATAAATAGTTCAGGGTTTAGGTCCCTATATTTGCAAAATGCAAAATTAAGCCTCAAAATGTGGCAACCAAAATAATCAATTTCACAAAATACAGAAGTTAAAATTCTCTTTTTACCTAGAAAAAGAAATTGTTTCATTATGATGGATTCTATTGATCATTGGATTTTTGGGATTGTGCTATTTGAAGCATCCCCATATGCCTCATTATGTCACTCATTTTTAACACTTTACAACAAAGTTGAAAAGTGTTTATGACTTTGTTCATTCTGTCTGTCTGTCTGTCTGTCTGTCTGTCTGTCTGTCTGTCTGTCTGTCCGTTAGCACGATAACTGCCGTAAAAATGAGTTTATCAAAATGAAATTTTAGTATGTTGTTCAGACGGTCTGTAGGACCTATGGGAATATAAATAAATAATATCACCCAATTAGTTTTTTATTGAACCCGGGTTGAAAAAATGAAATACATTGAACCCTATGGGACCTAATTTTTCAAACATTTTTTAAGTAAATTTAAAATTCACGAATTGCTTCGAAATTTTTAGGAAATATTCACATTATCCCATAGAATATATAAAAAAAAATTCAGTAAAATATGTTAAGTAGTTTTTTAATTAAAAAAATTATTTAATATAGGGAAAAAAACAAATTCAATTAAATTCTGACTTTGGGATATCTTCCAGAAAGAAAAGAGAGAGATATTATATAATAAATATCTCTCCATTTGTTTAAACGTTTTGCATATGGGAGTGGCTTCATATTTTAAAATAAATTTGGTAGATAACAATTTTTCATTTTTTTTTAATTTTATATAACTCTTCATGATAAATTTAATTGATGGCATTTTAAATGCACTTTCCTACGTCCTAGAGAGTTAAAATTTGGTACATAGCTTAAATTTGTTGAACATTTTATTCGACAAAAATTTGATGGATCTTTAAATATAGATCATACATTTTTTTCGAAATGGCCTGAAAATAATCCCCGTTCACTTCTATAAATCATTGGTGTAATATTGTTAAAAATTCTGATGTGGACAGCACATGTCTTTCTCTGCAGACTCATATTCGTTCTCTTTATTTATTCAATGATAATTTGAGTTTATCTGCACAACATAAGCATTTTAAATGACATTGAATTTACACGTTAAACTTAAATTTGGTTCTCATTTGATAGCTGGACTTATTGTCAAAGGTGGCGTAGCGAAAACGCGAAAAAACTAGAATATCTCAAGAACGGCTAGTCCTAGAGTAATGGGGTTAGTCTTATTCTTTTTGTTGTCAAAAATCACATATAAAATAGGAATTTAATTGATATAATTGAGCACACGTAGTCTTTTATTTTTATATATAACGATTTTTGCTGGCCATTTCGCAAAAATAGCCCGTTCCTTTTTCCCGAATCGTAGTAGAATAACCTACAAATGATTTATATACAAAATTTTGTTAAATTTGGTATATAAATCCCTTGTAGGTTATTGAAATATTATACTCCAAATTTTGTTAAATTTGGTTCATTAGTTTTTAGCTAGAGTGGATAAAGGCAATTTCTGCGGCCATTTCGCAAAGAAGGCAGATTCTTTTATTACGAATCGTTCTATAATCTAATGAACATCAGGATTTCCCACAAAAAACATACCTACCAAATTGTATGAAATTCGGTCCATTAGTTTTTCAATTAGAGTGGATGAAATATCCACACAGACACACAGAAACATACACAGATACACCCTTACACACACAGACGTCTTCCTAAAAGTAGTTTTTTCGTGTTCTAGAAGTCCCAAAACGTGTAGATCCTTTGAAAATTCGAGTTCCGATCTTCGGCACGATTCCAATACTTTGAGTACATACACATACACATATATATTATCTGTGTATTATCTGTGTATCTAAATTCCGTGCCTATGCAATTACAATAGTTGTGATTTTAAATGATCCCTAAACTTTTATTATTTCTTCAAGGAAGCCTAATTTTAACATATGCAGAATGCAAATATCTCAAGCGATTGTAAGATGAATTACATAAGAATTGCTGAATCTTTTTCACACAAAATTATTTAGCTCTGGAGTCTGGAATACAAGTTATATGAATGAAATATTCATTGATTTTGCATAAAGAATCATATGATTTATATTTCGATACAGTTTTAAATATTTAAGTATAATAAATTACTGTAGTACTGTGATAATGTAAAAGATATTACCACTGAATGAATCACATTTTAGAAATTTTTAAATGAAATTACATTTCAGTTGGAAAGTGTTTCATAATCAATGCTTATGCATGATTGATCTTTCTTGTTATATATATAAATGAATAATATTAAGCTATAACAATATGATTTGTTCAACTTCAGGTATGAATTTGCTTTTATTCAAGTCTTTATTTCTAGAAATAATATTTCAAATAGTCAAATATTAGATGATGGGGAAATTTAAAATTTTATGTAAAATCAATTTCTCACAACAAAAACATGACATGTATAAAGCAATTTTGCCTTCCAAAATTGGGTTATGTTTTTAGCATTTTGCTTTTCCTTTGTTTTAGTTTTTTTGTGACCAATTTTAGTTTCTTTAGACCAATGTTTAGCCAGGGTTCATTTTTAAACTTCCTTTAAATTGCCAAATCCCTACATTTCTTAGTCTTTGTACACTGTTTAAATAATTTTTTATCATTTTTTTTTACAAAAGATGATTGTCCGTAAACAGTTTAACAATATCTCTTTTAGTTGGGTAATTAGTAATGCAAGAAGAAATGTATTGTTTTTGTGCCAGAGAACAATGAATTCTTTTCTCAATAGCAATGGTGCTTTGATTTGTGAATAAAAAATTTTAATAGAGAACTGTACTGTTATTTTTGTAATGACTAGGGGGGGGGGGCTCTGCTTCCTGCTCGAAATTCACATAACTTGCTTCGTGAATCTGGAGGGGGGAGGGCTTTTCTTCCTACTATCTAGTGCTCAAGCTGGCTTTGCCAGTTTTTTTTTTTTGTGCTGCCAGGGGCTCTGTCCCTTGTTTGCTTGCATTCACTAAACCCCAGTGATTTCTTCACAAACTACTTCAACACGGATAATGCACACAACTGCCCTTTATACTCCCACTCAACTTATTCTTTGCCCATACTGCAGAAACATTTTCACTTCAGAGGTCCATAAGAAATGGGATAACTCTTAAACTAAATTAAAATTTCAAAAAAGAGCTCAATCATGTAAAATTCAATTATGTAGGTATATGCTTGCAAAAATTTGGGGTCTTACTATGACTAGTCTGCTTTGGACATGAACTCACAGCTCAGTAATCCAGAATGGGATCATATAAACGCTGCATGTGTTATGTAACCCCCTCCCCCCTTTACTCTATGTTTGGTGACAATTTCTCTAAAACAGGTGGTCTTTTTACAATTTGGATATGCGGTGAAGATAAATGTTTTACAGGTCCAGTTTGTTGCTGAACTTGATCGGACAGAAACTGAGTGTGATTTGACCCACCCCTTTCTCCTTTATTAATATGTATTGTTCATCGGTAACTCCTCTGAATCTTAATCAAATTTTCTGCAATTTAGTTATATGGTACAGATTAATGTCCTACAGACTGAGTTCATAAATGAATGTAGTCGAACAATTATTATTCGTAATGTGCCACTTTTATTGGTGTATGCATTGCCCAATCACAATATCTCTAAAACTTCAACAATTTTTGATGCGAAACATCTTAGGATCCAGGATAGAGTAAATCATGAAAAGAAATATGACAAGGATGAAATGAAAGTATGTAATGGAAGTGCAATCATATTGTTATGAATATACCTGTAAGTGTCAACCGAGAACTATTTTCTTTCATATTCATTTTTATTCTTGTAACCTTGCTCTAGCAGCACTCGGGGAATCACGTGATGTTATGTTCGACGCTTGATCCTCGCATTCGATGTTACGATATAATTTTTGGTTTATTACGATGTGATGGTTACGATGTATTTAATAAACCTTTATTAATTTATGCTAGAATGTTATTCATTACAAATTCTTCTGCCTGATACATCCCTTACAATTCAGAAGTGAGATTGACATCGATGACTGGTTTTGAACTGGTATATCGTTCTACGTTTGTATTCAATGGACATAAGAACAATCTTAGATGTTTCGTTTTCGATCAACGTTCATCTTTATAAAAACAAACTGATGAGACAATTAGATAGCTAATCTACTATGGCGATGAAAACTTATTTTTTCTCAAGGTAAATAAATGCTTTTGAATAATTTCTATTTGGATGAAAAGCATTGCGATGTTGATATAGTTTAAAATGCAGTGTTATGATGCTCAGTTTTGATTAGAAAACAATTTTTTATTTGATACTGTATATATTGATGCAATAAGAAATACCGAAAATGACATATTTAGCTAAAGGAAGAAAATGTGATTTAATGTTGTTAACACGCGCAGTTGGGGAAACTATTCTCCCAGACAGTGACGAATTTCAAGAGGGACGATCAAGGCGATCGCCCCCCACCTAAATGACTGACAAACGTCGACGTTTTATCAAATAAATTATAAAATTAAAAAATATATATATCATTAGGGAGATACTTTGGCCTTGCTCTCCCTCCCTCAGTTTATCCACGAAATCTCTCCCCCATAATAAAAGTCAAAAGTCTGCGCCTATGGAAGGCTGTGACGTCATATTTGGCGAGCAATGCTTGTACGTGACTACCGACTATATACCACGTGAACAGTAGCCAATAAGAGCCTCTGGTTGGCTACTGCACACGTGGTACAGGTATCTTCTCACATGGAAATCTCTTACTTGTGTATACTTTTGTGTATACTTAATACAGAATATAATTTAATTTCCTGTTTCGACTTCAATAATAAGTGTGTTCCCTTATATAGTCACGTAATATTTTTTTCTTCCAATCTTCATTGTTTTGCTTTGGTTTTAAAAAAATGATAGGCTGTATTTTATAAGCTGCAAAGAACTTACTATAAACTTCCGAATTTGTTCTAGTTATTTCAAAAATGTCAAATATCTGTATATAGGAAGCCGTTAAGAAAATCCTAAGTGAACATACCTCCGAGAACATTTCAATCTACAGATCCCCCCCCCCAACAAGAGGCCAAAATCCGCCACTGTTTCCAGAAGATACAATTGTAAAGTTAAAAACAAAAATATTAAGTAGTAAAGAATACAATGAAAAATTTGTAGAATAAATGTTAGAAACAATAATTTTTGATAGAAAAGAAGCAGAAAAAGAAAAATTAGCGCAAGAAAAATTGGTGAAGGAATCGGAAAGGGAAAAATTAAAATGCAAATTTGAGCTGGAAAAATTAAAGATTGACTTTGAACAAAATAAGCATTGATGATTTGAATTTAAATTCGCGAAATGTTAAAAATTCTTCTACCTGATACATCCCTTACATACCTAATAGAAAACCATTGTTATAATTTAAATTTTTTATTATTTTAAACAAATTTAAATATTCGTCATGTCATTTTGAGCCATACTAATGTCTAGTATATAGATTCAATATGCCTTTTACCATTTTTCAGCATACTGGAGGAGGTAGAGAATCTGGAAGTGATTCCTGGAAGCAGTACATGAGAAGATCTACATGCACTATTAATTACACAAAAGAATTACCTCTGGCACAAGGGATCAAGTTTGAATAAAACAGAAAAATACATTAACTTTTCCAGTGCCTTATTCAGAATGTATTTTTATTACAATTTTAAAATGATTCCATAGGCTGCATTTCTTGTTAAATTGTTATATGCTTTTGATACACGTTGTTATATACATTTGATAAAAGTTCTATTTTCATACGTGTTTTTAAAGGGAGAATCTTATTTTTCTATTCACTAAACATATGAATTTTATATTTTAAGGTATCCATACCAATGTTTATTTTTATTGTATATATTGTTCAAATGATTTGTCACATGATAACCAGTGCTGTTTCAATTTTAGTCATATTTCAGCAAACTTCCAATTCACAACCCAGGTACTGATACTGTGTTATTCAGCATATGATAATATATTACTCAGGTACTAGTACTATTATAAGGGGGAAATGTAATGTTATACATATCTCATACTTTAAAACTGACATACTGTCTTTTTTTTCTTTATCTGCTGGTGTTTTTACAGGCATTTATAAACTGCTGTTCAGCAGGGCTCTCCGTAAGGATTAGAAAATGTTAAGTGAAACTACTAATAAAAATAAAAATTGATTATCAGCTATACAAATTTACATAGCAATTTTCAAATTAACAAAGAATTGAAAAATGATTCACTAGCTAATATTCATAAAATTCTCTTAATCATGTTTTATGACTTATTTAATGTAAACAGTGACAAGGTTACTAATGCTCTTGTGTGGATCAGAGGTCTATTACCTAGTGTCTGCGAGCAGCAGTACTTTCATATATGTAAACATGCATATCTACTGCAATTTTTTTTTTTTTTTTTTTTTTTTTTTTTTTTTTGTCTAGTGCTTCTGGATATTCTTTTCATATAAGAGTGCAGGTTAATGGTAAAAGATTGCAAACCCCTGCTCTAGATGGTAAGCAATTAAATATATTTATTAATAGAAGTCTAGTAAAGAGACATGAAATTGACAAATTTTGTTAATTCACCCATATATTAATTCAAGATTGATTTTTTTTTTCTATCTTCGTGGTTCTTTTGAAAACTATTTCCATGATATCAAAGGAAATGCACAGATGCTGTGAATAAAGTGCTTTAAGGCAACTAACTTTGAAACTAACTGTAACCGGTGCAGCCATTTTTTGCAAAATCAAAATCAGCATAAATATTTAAATTGATATTTCAATTTTTGTAGGGCATCACCTTTTTTTTCAGTTATTTTTCTATTTGCAAAACAGCAATATTGAATCGCAAATTGGATCTGAGCCCAAGCCCTGCTATTCAGTTATTGATATTACTATGTATATCCCAAATTTTTAAAGCGACCTATTATTTTATACTAATATTTGATGTAAATGAAATTTTGCCATGATTTAACCCAATTTTGACCCAATTTTGCCATGGTTTAACTTTTCAATTAATCTTGCAACACCAATTACATTTGGGTCCTTTTTACACATTATGCAATTTTTTTTTTCTTCTGTAATTTTAAAGTATACAATATTTTGATAAAAAGCATAATAGAAAACTTAAACAGCATAATTAAGCAAAAATTTGTAAACAATATAGGACACAGATATTTTAGGAATACATTGGACCCTCCTTCTTCAATGCAAAGCAAACCAACAAACCCAAAGTCAAAAAGACAAAATGAAAAATTGTCTTTTTAGCTTCAGATTTGTTGGTCTATCTTGCAATAAAGAAAGGGATTCAACATTTCCTTGAAACAAATGTATGCAGCATTATTTATTAATTTGTGCTTAATTATGCTGTTTAAGTTTTTCTTTATAATATTTTGGTTTGACATAATTTTTTTAGTTGCAACATCAGTTTCAAAGTATATGTTCAAAATTATATTCCAAAGTAAAGATATAATTAAGACTGTATTACAAAATGCAAACATATTATGTTTATACCAATCTATAGCACTAAATTAATCCGTATTTCTAAGCATGTGATTTATGGTTTTAACAATATATAAGTTAACTTTCTACACATACAGATATGTTAAAGAATATTTTGTGCCAAATTCAAATATTAGGACTTTTGAAATGTAATATGTCTTTTTTCAAATATTTCCTGGTTATTTTGTTGAATGTAATAAGTATATTTTTATTAAAGTTCCTATTACTGTAAGTTATTATTTGCATTTATTTTGAACAGAATTATTTGGTTTGAAATTATTTTTTTTCATTTTAATAAAGCAATAGATATATTCAGCTATAAAAATAAAATAACTATAAAAATACCTTTTGCTGAAAATAAAGAAAACTGAAACACTGTATTCAAGCACAAATAAGATAAAAATGATGCAACATACATCTGTTTTCAGGATATGCTGGATCCCCTTTATCAAGAACCAACATACTCAACTCTCAAGAAGACATTCCCTTTTCATCTTTTTACCTTTTGTTTGTTCTCTAGCACTCACAAAAAGATTACAGCATGACCTTGAAACAGCTATATGCTGTATTTTTTATTTCATTTATACTCAAGTTTTCATAATACTAGCTACATTCTGCAACCAGGCTTGTTGCTTTTTAAAAAAGCTGTGAAATTGTTTTCAGTCAAGCCAGTCTGCTTTGTAATGTGTATTATGTTGCTAACTGCCCAAGTGTGAAATTTGCCCGAGTACTGTACTGCCCACATAAGCCACTTTTAGCATGTGAGTTTATTCCTAAATGAAACCTTTAAAAATGCTTTCCCAAGAATCTAAAGAAATATAATGAAAAAATTCCCCATATAATTAAATCCTATCTCACACACTTGTTATTAGAATGCAATACTAAGTCTCATAATTATTATCAATATAAATTCTAAAGTAGCTTAGAATTTCCACTGTGGCATGTACAGACAGAAACATTACCTTTTTCTTTCATAAATATGTTTTACTCTATCACTATTTACTGTTTCAAGTCTGCCTGAACATTTTTGAATGCTAAATGTGCAAACCAAATTCATTGTAATCAAGTTTCTCCATATTTCAAACCTGCACATAACATTGCTCTTGCATGTGTATTAGCATCCTTTTAATCAGGTTTAAAACCAAATCTATGGAAGCTGTCTGTGGTTTTCAAACAGTATTGAATATAACTTTGGACCAAGTTATCATTTCTTTCAGATTAATCTTCAGTTTATCTGAATATTTTAGGTTGTTAAGAAATGGATGTGTGAATATCACCCAATATCATTGAAAATTGGACTAAAATATAAAAACTAAAACACTAATTTGAAATTTAAAAAAATAACACCAAGGTGCATCTGTTCAGGTCTTGAAGTGCTTGTGTACTAAATTTAATGTTCGTACGATACTAGATTTCCCCCTACAGACTGCACACAAACATCTTCCTTTATTAACCTTAAGTAAGACAGAATACAGAACTAAAGAAATATTTACAAATATGCTTGATACAAAAAAAAGCACTGTTAAGAATTTATGTGCTAAGTACTTCAGTATATTCTGACAGCATCATTTGGGAGAAAGCTTCATGTTCCCTACTGTACTTGATTCCATTATTATATAATTTGTCCAATTTTAAGTTTGAAATATGTTGATGGCAGATCTGTGTGTGCTTCTTTTTTAAAATAAAAAATAGTATTTTGATAGCGAACAAATTTATTGGGCTATATATAGATAAGTTTTTTAAATGTATTTAAATATACAATATTATTTACAAAATATATTTTCATTAAAATGTTCCTTGAAGTGAATTCCAAGCTATCTGGTTGGTCGCATACCCGTCCTAGATTCTCCCCTTATGGCCCTCTGTACTTGCTCCAAGTCTTTTGCTAGTGTTGATGTTTCTCCATCTATGGGATCTGGAAAATAAATACAGAATTTTCATGGAATCAAGGTTACATGCACAGAGAAAAAATAAAACTAATTTATTATTATGACAAAGGTTAATATGCACTTGAATTCTAATAATTTTCTGAAATGAATAAAAGTAAGTAATTTAAAGCTTAAACTGCATCTTAGATGCACAATCTTTCAAGAATGGGGAGAGGGGCCATTTACAACTAAGTGTAAAATCATGGGCCCCAGATAGGATTGCTACATTTTATTTTTCATAGTCAGAACAAATTGGCATATTACAATCTGTTTTTATCTGATGTCACATATAAAACATACTACTCTTGCATTAGAAATTGTCACTAAAAGGACACATAGGCAATATATTTTTTTTTATTTTAAGAAAAAATATTTTTTTGTTATACCATTTGAAATAAAACTGCATAAAGTACATATAAATTCCTCTTAATTCCATAGTCTTCTATTTATTTTATTCTACAGTCTTATTTATTGGTAATTTTTAAATAATTTGTTTGTATGTTATTGCATTTTAGTTGATAAATTATCTCATAGTTTCCAAAACTGGTCGCTTTTTTCAATCTTTTGTTATATTTTTATTTTCAGTGACTTTTATTCGATAGTATTTTCAATGTAGTCAACAAAGGTTATATAAATGTATTTGAAAGTTAGCTCATGTAGCTTCCAAAACCAGGTAAAGAACCTGCCTTTTTTTGCAAAATTGCCCTAAAAAATAATCAAAATCTAAAATAAAAGACTAAATATTATCAAATGTGTCAATTAAATGTTTGTTTTATACTTAATTTTTAACGATGAAAAAAATAAGACTCACTCCATAACTGTAAGACTAACCATTCTTAATATATTTTTGTTTTTGCATATTTTTGCAACATCGCCTTTAAAAATAAGTTCAGTCGCCAAATGAAAATGAAGATTGGGTGAAAACTTCAAATTCAGTGGAATTTCAAATAATTTAACATGTTCTTTTGGGCAGTTAAACCCAATTTAATGAATTAATGGGAAAATGAATTTGAATCTATAAGGAATGTCATGTGGTGTCAACAATATAATTTTCTTACCATAAAAGTTTTATGGACAGCCCTAGAAAAGGGTTGTATTAAGTCCCAGGCTTTAAGGGCTACAAGCTCAAGGCCTCCAGCGATTAAAAGTTATTTCATGAATGCTGAATCAATATAAGTGTCTAAATTATCCATTTAAACAAGAAAGATTAATCATGCATAAAGCATTGATTATGAAACAATTTCCAACTGCAATGCAATTTTATTTAAACACCTAAAATGCGATATATTCAGCAGTGATATTTTTAAAATTTTTACAATACTACAATAATTTATTATATTTGAAAATATAATACTTCATAAAAAAAAGAAATGAACTTGATTCAAATGGCATCATAGAAATATAAATCACCTGGCTCTCTATATAAAAACAGTGAATATTTCATTCATAAACTTTTATTTCATTTCTTTCATTCAGCAGTGATATTTTTAAAATTATCTCAATACTACAATAATTTATTTTACATAAAAACTTAAAACCATGGGGGTAAAATTATTTTCTAACTCATGCTTAAAAACATCAAAAAAGGCAATACAAAATCGTCTGCTTCTCTATGTAAAATCAATAAATGTTTCATTCATATCAGTTATATTCCAAACTCCAGAGCTAAATAATTTTGCGTTAAAAAATTCAGCAATTCTTATACAACTCATCTTACAACTTGATGTGTTTACATTCTGCATACATTAAAATTAGGCTTTGTTGTAGAAATAATCAAAGTTTGATGATCATTTAAACTCAAAAATAGTATAATTGCATTGACACAGTATATAGATGCATAGAAGTAACACAAAAAGTGCATAGAAGATGTATAGAAGTAACACAGTTTT
Source organism: Amaurobius ferox (assembly GCA_951213105.1). NCBI lineage: Eukaryota > Metazoa > Arthropoda > Arachnida > Araneae > Amaurobiidae > Amaurobius > Amaurobius ferox. Next base: position 33,276,486 of record OX578136.1, read on the forward strand.
AGAATACATGCAGCACTAAATATAAATTAAAAAGAACTTTAAAAATCATGATTTTGACACAAGATGGATGCCATATTTTATTTTGAAGTGGATCATGTGATCTCTTCATATAATATAGGTGTAATTATTATTTTAATTTCCATTTAAAAAACTACCAAACATATTTTGCTGAAATTTTTTTGTATATTTTATGGGATAAATTGAATATTTCCTAAAACTTCCGAAGCAATTTGTGAATTTTAAATTCGCTTAAAAGCATTTGAAAAATTAGATCCCATAGGGTTTAATGCATTTCATTTTTTCAACTCGAATTCAATCCAAAATTAATTGGGTGATATCCCGCATTATCCAGGAAATTTGGTGTCTCTTGACATTCTGGGACCTCTAAGAAGAAGTGGAGTGGCGACAGGAAAATTCCAATACTGTCCCACGACAGTCCCACAGACCATCTGAACAACACTACTAAAATTTCATTTTGATAAAATCAATTTTACGGCAGTTATTGAGCGAATGGACAGACAGACAGACATACAGAATGAACAAAGTCATAAACACTTTTCAACTATGTTTTAAAGTGTTAAAAAGAGTTAAATTAATATACATTTTACATTTATTTAGTATTCTCAAGAAGTCTGATACTGTACAGAGAGGGCAGCTTAATTTTTTATTACTGTTGTTTTCTCCTTTTTAAATTACTGCTCAATCTCAACAAAAGTGAATAACTAGTATTAGGTGCTCTACTAATTTCTCTTTTACAGTGTGTTATGGACAGCTCCGTATACTAGGCATTTCAAAAAGATTGTTATGAAGTTTATTTCTTTACCTATTTGAGATAGATAAATGATGTAAATTGGGAAAATGTTCAAAATAAGGTAAAAAATCATAACAGTACAGTTTGACCTCCATGTAGAGTATTGCCCCTTGCAGTAAATGTTCTGAATAGTAGAATATACCTTATGACTTCATTAGTTAAAATAAAGTTTCATCTCTTTACCTGCAAAATTTGCAGAAATCTGTTTAATAAAAGTTTTCACAAAAAAATAAAGGAACCCCTAATTTCCCCCCTCAAAATTCTCTAAAATATTGAATCAACCTGAAAGGTCTTGAATTTAAGTCTGTAATACACGTGGTAAAGTAACCCAAATCAATATAATATATATATATATATATATTGTTAAATATCTTTGTAATTTTCTATTTTAAGAATATTCAACTTTTTAGTTCTATATTTTTAACTTTTTGTCAAGTATATTAAGGCAGTTCTAACTTTTATGAAATACCCTGTATATTGATAGCAAAATAACAATAATCCAAAATATTAATGTTCAAATAAAAATTAATGTTATTATTTTTTTATTTTATTGTTTTTTTGCAAAATGTGTACTATCCGGAGGTTTAAATCAGTTTACATTCAGAATGAGATGATTTTAAGATTCTCATACAGAAAAGTTGATTAAATAAAAAATCGTCATTAATTTTGGGTGAACTTACAGTTTTACCTTTTAGTTTTCGACCTGACTTTTTCTTTCCTTTGCTGTTAGGCATAAGCATGGATAGCAAGGGTGGAAGCTTTGAACCAGGGGTACTTGAGTTAGATTCTGGAGTGGATCTGTCTTCGAACATGTCCTCTGCATCTGGCGGTGTGTATTGAGGAGGGGATTTCGAGGCTCTGTTGTCTACAGGCCTTGGAATCCCACTTCCCCATGAGTTACGCCTCTGACGCCTTAAACCTACAGGTTTTTTCTCTTCACTCTCGTCTTGATTTTCTGAGATGTCACCGAGGCTAGAAACATATACAATGTCACATTATGTCATCAGTGGTTTAAACAAGGACACTTTCAAGACTTTACTTACAAATGAATATATCAAGTGTAAATCAAATTTAGAGCCATAGAGTGAAATTCAAGGAGTGCTCAATAGTCCTGATGAAGGGCTCACTAGAAACTTTTAAGGGAGGGTATAGGGTAATGCACTGAAATATTAAATTTTATTTTTTAAATATAAACTGCTCTATAAAAAATATTTTGATTATAACTAATTACGGTACTTTTTGTTATTGGAGATAGTATTTTATTATACAGCACTTTTTCTTTTGTATCATTAAAGTTAAAGTTTATGTAACTACAAAGTCTAGACTAATCATTAGCATCTGTAAACTGATTATTATTATATATAAAGTTATTATTATTATTATATATTTCAATCCATATAAATTACTATATAAAGTTAACAAATATTTAGTTTTATAGCTATATTTTTAAGCTAATAGTTGATTATGAAAACCCATATAGCTACATAGCTATTATGCATCCATATTAATATGTATAATAATTACAAATGATTTTAATAAAAGCATTAATTAGTACCAAAACTGTTAATTAATCAAATAAAATTTCTAAAGGTTAATACAAGTTACAACTCCAGCCACTGCCAAAACTGCCACCGTGTTCACGCGGAGTACGATCACGCTAAACATGTGGGTCCGTAGGTCCTTCCGAGAGGTTGGTGGTAGGGGAAGGAGGGTACGGTCCCTGTGGATGCCTCCCCCACTGGGTTCCGGTCTAAATTGGGTGGCACTTCCCGGCCGTCCAAACAGTTACCTTACACCTTTCTGGTAGGTCGGACGGTCTGGGTCTCAACAACATAATATTAACTCTATAACTACTCATCAGTTTATTTTGACTATAATATATAATGGTGAACCCCGCAATAATACAAAAAATCTTAAATACTATTGTTTTAATTTAATATTTTTTAAATTAAATGTGTAAGTTAATGAATGATCACCCATATAACTAAAAATTCAGCTATAAATTGAAAAAAATCTTATTTCTGTACTATACAAAGTGAACTAATTTATAAAAGATTCTCAGAAAACAATTATTCATGCAAAATTTGGATGACATGTTAGATAAAATTTCATATGAGTACTAAAAATTGAATATTTTTATTATGTGAGTTGAGTATACCACTTGAGGGGGATCAATCTCCTCTGATTGCTCTGACCTATCCCTTCTGGACTATGGGCCTGATTAAAATAACAATCTGTGTACACGGGAAATGAGTTGGACTTTGCCAAATGGGAAGTTGCTGGGAAGATGGGGACTCCTAGCAAAAAGGTTGTTTAACTTTTAAGCACCTCCTAAATCAGTTGCAATTTGTTTTAAACAGCCATAAGAAGGGGTATTTGCCTAAAATTACCTTAGTTGTAGTCATTTTATGGAGATGTGCCTAAAATATTTGGTTTGGAGGTGGATGGTTTAAACTTATCACTCCTTAAGTACAGTATTGTCTTTTAATGGATGTAGAAGACTTCACACACTTTTTATCGCCTGTCACAAAAGCTGATTTTTAAAATACTAGTACTTTTTATTATCTAACTAAATTTTATCTAACTTTCTAACTAACTTTATTTTCTATAACTAAAGTATAAAAATAGAGTTGAAATCTAAATAAAGTTTTTGATGAATTTAGACATGTTTAAAACACGCTAGAACATGAAACAAAGGTTTATATACAAAATCTATCAAAACTATGGGTTAGGGGGGTTAGGGGGCTGAAACACTGGATTAGATATTAAGTAAATATGTCATTCAGATGTACTATGAGATAATATATGGCTGATTAAGTTTTGGGTACAAATAAAAAATATAAGTTCCTCCTTCGCAAAAAATCATGAAAAAAAAATGCTTAACCGTATTAAGAACGCATGAGACGGACATGATCTTGCTTTATACTGGTGCAGTTTTATCATGAAGAAGAGGTATATTTTTTTGTCTTAGAAACCAGTTCATGCTTTTTATCAAATTTTTATGTTGTTATTAACTATTTTAATTGCAGATTAATTTTCATATATTTCGAATGTGCCTTCAAAATAAATTGCAAAATACTCAAGAAGGGTTGTGGGCCACGCAAAATGGCGTGGCAGGCCAAATTCCGCATGCGGATTACAAGTTGCCCATTTGTAATATACTTTAACAAATGAATATATATTACCTTTTCCCAACTTTCCTTTTAGCAGGAGTCAATTGTTGACTTTGCCGACTCGTTAAGTTCTTTCCATGGATTGCATTGTGAGCGTCGTTGAGGTTGTTCATATGTTCAATCTGTGTAAGAAAGAAACTGTTACTCGTTATGGATTGATGCGAATCATTGCTTTCGAGCTGCATGTTTCGAACTAGAACGAATTACCCGACGTTGCCATGGACCTAAACAAGAACCCACGATTTAAATAATTAAATAATACCGCTCAATTTCCAAATCGTCTGTTTTGAACCAAAATTATTCCCGCAATCCGTTTTTATCATGCTCAACCATATCCATTATAATGTGGGGGTGATTATACCCCCTTAATATGCCCTACATAAGTGCGCAGAACGACACTATATATATATATATATATATATATATATATATATTCAGTTCGCGAAATCAAAACCAATGTTCAAGAAGTTTTGGATTGCTTATACATAAATTAAAACACTTGAAATCCCAAAATGTAAAAATGTTCCATTACCCTCGATGCAAAATTCACAAGAATAATTGCTATCTAAAAGAATTTTCATCCTATTTTATTCAAATTTTCAGAAAACACTTATAATATTGAAATAATTATATGTTCCGAAACATGAAAATTTATCTTTTAAATTCGCGAATTTAGAAAATGGCAAATAAAGTAGCACTCAAAATATAGCTTGCCGATCGCCAGTGCTATTTTATTTTGTAGTCTTTCTTCGCCCCCCGGGGTCTATTAAAGCATTGCATATCAATTTTTCTATTATAGAATTACTTGACGTAAAGTGAAATTTTTTGTCTTTTAAAGAATCCCGTACATGTGTTCCATTTTTTCCCCTTAAAAGGAGTCTGTGCCGTGGCTGGTTAATATATACTCGTAATACATGTTAGATGATCAATTATTCATTTGGTGCACTTTGTCGTATAGCCAAAAACAAGAAATGTGCCGTTACATCCTGTGTTTATAAATAAGATGGTAGCCAAACCAAGAGTATTGTAAACTCCTGTGATGAAATATTGAAGTACCACTTTCTGGAAATTGCTTGTTAAATCTGCTTAATTACAAGGGTGAAGAAACTGATCCTTTTACTATGTATGAAATACTTTAAATATTGCATGAATTCAATGATGATAAAGCTCCTGGCATTAATGGCTTGACTATGAAGATCATTAAAGAGATGCTTTATTTTGAGAAAGACTGATTCCTGAAGATTTTGAATAACTGTTTAATAATCTAAGGTATGGAAAAGGGCTAAAGTAGTCCTCATACATAAAGATGACAATAACTTCGAAAGACTTGAACCTCAGGCCTATTTGCCTCTTTCCAATCTGGGGCAAAATTTTGGATAAACTCGCATCAAAACAGCTCATATATTATTGATAATAAACTTAATCATAATCAATATGGGTTGAAAAAGAATTGAAATACGATGGATGTTATTAAATCCATGGTCTACCAGATAGATTGTAATAAACTGGAACAACTAGTATCTTCTATGATTCCCATGGATTTAAGCTATGTTTCTAACACAGTTCTTTGCGGAAGGATGTAGTGGAATAACTTATAAAATTATAAAATTTAGAACCCCGCACTCATTAAGAACTTTCTAACCTTCGATACAATTTGGGGATTTCTCAAGGCTCAAGTATTGCACCTATTCTTTGGCTTATTATAGCAGATGACTGACCTTTTGACGGACTTTGGTAACAGTTTTAGCATCATACAGGCTTTTGCGAAATATATTGTTAATTAAGTCAACCGCTTCTTATCCTTTTGTGTGTATTTGGGGACTGAAGCAATGAGCATGGTCTAATAAATATCTGGATTTTAATTTTGGAAAAAACAAAATGTACTATGTTTTGTGCAAAGAAGAAAATCACCAATATTCCTGCAATTAAATAAGAAAGAGGGTTTCGTATGTTAAGGATGTGAATTAGGACAACGAAGGAGATTTGTTTGCTTTTTCGCTCATGTAAAGCAGCAGTAAAAGAATTTCGTGTCAGCAAGGGTTTGATAGATTTCTGGAATATGCAGAAAAAGAATCATCTGCACATTTTGAGCATTCCCGGAATACGAACCTATATTTTAATGATGTATGTGTGTCTGCCTGTGGATACAGTACGTCTCAAACAAATGATGCAAATCAAATGAAATTGGGTATGATTCATTCAGTCCATGAACGTTGGAGGCTATACGTTTTCGTGGAGTACGGACCAAGGATAGGACTTTAAGTTTTTCTAACATTTCTGTTTAAAAAAATTTTACATATATAAGTTTTACGAAAATAGCTAAGTAATGGGTAATTTTTAATTAAAAGCGAATACCATCCTTTTTAAAGACGCTTCTCGAAATATTCCATCTTTCTGATCTAAAATAGAAAAAGAAAACTATAAAGAAAATTAAATAAATTCACTATCAAATAAGGGAATGTTTGTATTTTAGATCATTTTTTTTTTAACCTGGCACGAATAAATGCCATTAGTTAGAAGTTGTCATGAGCCGTTCTTGAGATATTGAAAAAAAAAAATTCACACATGCAGCGCTCTTGATCAAATTCAACAAATAGAACCAGATTTGTATTTTAAATCAAATTGTAATTTTAAAAATATACAATTTTTAGTTGACGGCGCGCGTTAGCATCCTATAAGGGATATCAAACGATTTTAAATAAAAAAAATAACTTTAAAAACAGTTATTTCTGCCACATTTTAATTCACAATTATTATTTCCAAAACAGAAAGTTCAAAAATTGGAGGACCTTTCTCGGCTTGTTTACTGAAAATCCAAAGGTATCGGACGTCCATCAATTGAATAAAGCGTGCAATATTTCATGCAGTTTGTTTGATGTATGCCGTGACCACAAACATACATATATGTTACAAACGAATAAAATGCCGTCACTGGATGCTCTTTAAAGAACCAAAAGGAGAAAACACCTTTACAGGCAGTCATTCCTATGACGTGAATTTAGGGTCGCCATGTTTGTAAGTTCGGGGAAGAGTTGCCAGATTGGACAATTTATCGCCAATTTGACGGCTTTTCGAAGGTTCGAGAACTTTTTCGAAACAATGAATATTCTACAGAAAGCATATAAAAGGAGACGTCGCCCAGTTGGAGGACAGTTGACGTGATACGAGCTACATTGAATTGTGAGATACGTCAGTGTTTTGAGAATAGTATCCTCTATTTTGTGAAATTAGCTGAGCATTTAATTCCCTTAATTACTATATCCGACAGTTGTTTAGTGTCCTGTGAGATAGTTATCGAGCTATTTGCTATATATTGTTCCTGTTTATGCTGTGCTTGTAAATAAACTTTATTTATCCAGAAGTTTTGAACTCATTTTTGTATTCTGAGAATACACGCATAATTCCAAAGAATGCGTCGCAACACATACATCCTTAAAACATGACTGATTCGTATTTTTGGATGCTCAAAACATGTAAATCTATCAAAATACCAAATATAAATTAATGACACTATCACATACTAGCACATATTGAAACTTGTAGTATACACGTTCTTCGTACGGAATATGTAATATAAAGAAAATTAACTTTCACAATTATTTACAAATTTCTATCTATACTATTAAAACGTGCCCGTGTATGTATGTAACCGCTATTTCGAAGCCCCTACTTGGCCTAGAAGTCCAATTTTTTTTTTTTTTTTTAACTTAGCTATCGACCGGAAATGGGCCCGAAACTTTTGAAAATACGAAAATATTTGATAGATTTTTAAATAATTGTAAACATTTATTTGTGGAATTAATTTTTATTTATACACATATATATATATTAAGAACGTCACATAAGCTAAATATTTTTCTTGGATTTAACAAATATCTCTTCATTTGCAATGCTTCAGCTATTTACCATTCTGAATGCAAAATATAAATATTAGTTTTGGGTCATATGCGTTTCTTTTACAATGCAACATCCAATAACTGAAAATGCTCACTTTTTGAAACTTTCAATATTCACAGCTTTTTTCAAAATTCCCTTCCCAAGAAACCCAGTTTATTCCTGGAAATAAACTACGTTTTTTCCCGTCTTTGCAACTCTAGATTCAAGACGACGAGTCAGGCTAACTGCGAAACATCCTCCTCTTCACAAGCAGCAGACGCATCGGTTTCTGAATTCGCGAGTTTAACAGATATAGGTTTAATGGTTTAAATATAAAATTGTAACTTTATTATAAGCATCCCCTGAAAAAAGAAAACACTGTATTTCGATAAAAACATCGATTTTAACAACTGTTCTGCATATTGCCCAAAATTAAAATTTCGTAAAGATGTTTTCGAAGTATGATTTTTAAAATAGATTTAAATTCCATTTTGTTCAAAGTGTAGTCATGCGAAGAAACTCAATCGAACTTTATATTGGAATACCTCTAGTGAAATTACCTCCATCTACTAAATTGGGAACAAATTAGAAAAATTAAATATGTATTATCCAGTTTTTAGACTACTCCGACTTCACTTATATCCCTAAATAAAAGGACTTCCGTATTTTAATTTGGATGCATATCGGGTGGGAATGTGGGAAAATATATATTTTTTCACATTCCCGTGTGTATACTAGCTTCATTAAAAATAAAATGAAACAGCAAAGAAGTCCTTAAATGCTACGTTTCAATTTAGTTTTATATACATTGTGTCCAGTGCTATCGGTTCCCAATGGCTATTTCCTCAACCTTTAGTCACAGAGATACACTTCTAATTGCAAAAATGTTTTAAATTTTAAAATCTATTATCTTAGAAACAGTTTAAATCAACAAATGCATTTCTGAAAGAAATACGAAATATAAATTTTTATACAGTCCCCAGGTCCTACCAATTATATTTAGGAAAATCATCCTCATACAATTTTATGCAAAATAAAAAAAAATCATCATTTTACGACCAAAATTGACCGACTTATAGCTGTTTAAAGTTGGACCCGTTTTCTGCTGAGAAATGGTCAATACGGTCCCTGATTGGTTGGATGCTTGAAACGGGACATTTATGCGTGGAAAAGCGACTTAAGTCATAAAGTTTAATGCTTCATAACTCGGTGAATTTTGGTCGTAAAAGGAAGATTTTTTTATTTTGCATGAAATTGTATGAGGATGATTTTCTTAAATATAATTGGTAGGACCGGGGGACCGTATAAAAATTTATATTTCGTATTTCTTTCAGAAATGTATTTATTGATTTAAACTGTTTCTAAGATAATAGATTTTAAAAGTTAAAACATTTTTGCAATTGGAAGTATATCTCTGTGTCTAACGGTTGAGGAAATAGCCATTGGACACCGATAGTACTGGACACCCTGTATAACAGAAAAAAAATCGAGTGTAATATTTTCAAATTTCTGTTCTAAATTATAATAATCATTTGAAATATATATTACATCTGATTTTATCCTCTTTATGTATGATTCTAAACCAAAATATAGCCTCGAAGGATTTCTTGTTTTTTTTTTTTACATTTTTTATAATAAAAAATTAAAAAGTTTCTGATCAGTTTTTCCATTAAATATAAATATATTAACTAGGATCTTCGATCCGTGAGCTGACTGGTTCAGTGGTTATGTTGTTTGTTTCCGATATCAGAGGCCGTGGGTTCGAATCATTTTGGTAGTTGTGCTTTTTCTGATCAATTTCTTCGTTAAATATAAGAATATTAACTAGGAGCATCAGTACTTGAACTAGCTGGTTATGTTGTATGTTTTCAATTCCATAGGCTGTGGGTTTGAGTCATGTTTGTATCTGTGCTTTTACTGATCAGTTTCTGCGTTAAATATAAATAGATTAGCTAGGATCTTCGGTACGCGAGCTGCCTGGTTTAGTGGTTATGTTGTCTGTTTCCAAATCCAGAGGCTGTGGGTTCGTGTTCATCTGCTCGCATTGAGTGCATCGCGTTGAGTTGTTTTGGTATCTGTGCTTTTTCTGATCAGTCTCTCCACTAAATTTAAATTGATTAATTAAGATCTGCAGAATGTATCTAGCTGGCTCAATGGTCATGTTGTCTGTTTGCAATTTCAGAAGCTGTGGGTTCGAGCCCGTCCGCTTACATTGAGCGAGTTAAATCGTTTTGCTCCATATAGCGAGTATAATTTTAAATATATTAACTAGGAACTCCAGTATGTGAGCTCGCTGGCTCAGTGGTCATGTTGTTTGTTTATTAGGAGAAGCTAATGGTTCGAGTCTATCCTCTCGCATTGAGTATAGCGAGTTGAATCGTTTTGGTACCTGTCCTTTTTCTGATCAGTTTCTCTGTTAAGTTTAAATAGATTAACTACGATCTTCCGTACGTGAACTATCTGGATGAGTGGTCATGTTGTATGTTTCCTACTTCGGAGGCTGTGGGTTCGAATCCATCTACTCGCATTTATTATAGCGAGTTGAGTCTTTTTGGATCTGTACTTTTTCTGATCAATCTCTCCGTTAAGTTTATATTTATTAATTAAGAACTTCAGCATGTAAGCTTTCTGGCTAAGTGGTTATGGTGTCTGGTTCTAATTCCAGAGGCTGTGGGTTCGAGTCCGTTCACGGCCTGTATTGAGACTTTCTGACATTTGTGTTTTTGTCAATTCTGAATTTTGTTACCTGGCATTAATATAAATTATTTAATGACTAATATGAGTAGACCGGAAGTGACGAGCAGGAAATGACATAGCGGATGTGACGTACAGGAAATGGCATACCGGAAGCGACGTCGCAAGAAATGACGTCACTTCCGGTATGTCCTCAGGTCAGTGAAGGATAAAAGAGATGCATTGTTTTAAAAAATGCATAAAATTTCGAGACTTCGTTAGCAGGTGTCACGTGCTGCAAAACAAGTCCTGCACGAACTTTGGACGAGGAAGGGTAGCGAGCACGACACCGAAGCCGGCAGGCCCGAAGAGAAACCCCGCCAGCAACGGCGGAGCTCAGCCACCGCTCGTCCTCCATCTCGTGCAGATAATTTAGTAAGAAATATAAGAAAGTTATAGAGAAAAGAGGTGACAGATTTAATCATAACCCCCTAATTCCTCTTCCATATCGCCCACTTTCAGCCCTGCTGGAATACCACACTAACGCCCACTACTCTCTAACACTACAATTTTACCCTTTCTACTAAGGCGGGAATAGAACCCCCAAACCTAGAGCCCCGCAACTTGACGCCCCAAACCTCTCGGCCAAGAGGGCGACGACCGAAGCTCCGATTTTGGTGTATTTAAGTTTAACATTTAACATGTGCGTTTAAATAATCTGAATAAACGCGGCTAAAATTGCCGAGGACAGAACCCTCCAAAAAATATTTATTTTAAGCTGGTACTGCTGTACTTTACCGCTGCGTTACGAACGTCGTGGCAGTTTCATTTTATTTTAATTATATAAAGCTTTCACTGAATTGACGATAGAATAAATCTGGTGCAGAACCGATAAAAAACTATTACCCTAGCAACATTGTGTTTTTATTATTTAATACTATAATCGAAAAAACATTGCATTTGACGAGAGGACAGAACTCGCCATCAACAGATCTGCACATTCACTGCCCAACGCTATGACCACCAGACCACTTGAACTACGAAGAAAATTTGAAACTAGGAACTATTTAAGTTTTCATTATGATAATCTAAAAAAAAAAAGGCCAGGAAGCCCTTGAATGCTATATTTTAGTTTAGAATTATATAAAGAGGATAAAATCAGATGTTATATCCAATTTTCATTTTACTTTATAATAGAAAATTGCACAGATTACATCAGATTTTGACTTCGTATATATAAAATTCTAAATTGAAATGTAGCATTCAAGAACTTCCTAGCTCCTTTTTAATGATAGACAATATCTGCACAGAAAAAGTGTACGTTTTTCAAATTATTTCGCCGTTATGAAATTAATGATCGGTAGGGTCTCTGTGGCACAAACAGAAAAACATCGGCTTGGTAACCGAAGTTTCGGAGCTAGCTTGAAAGAAACTTACATTTTTTTTTTGCTGAATAAAAGTAATAAAGATTTTAAATCTGATTTATCTATTTTAAAACGAAAGCAGTTTTTTTAGCACTCAATACCAGAGGATCTATCGAATTGATTTTAATTTTTCTTTTTATTTAATAACTGATATTATCTAGATTAGTTAAAAGTTAATAAAACTGTTACCCTGACAGAATTGTTTATTTAAAACTGCGATTGAGAAACACATCTCGTTTGTGGAGAGGACAGAGCCCGTTATCAACACATCAGCATGTTCACTGCCCAACTCTTTAACCACAATACAGCTTGAATCGCAAGAAAAACTGAAATTGGGAACTATTTAAGTTTTCCTTAGGAAAAAATAAAAAAAAAATAGCCAGGAAGTCCTTGAATACTATATTTTAATTTAAGATTATATAAAGAGGATAAAATCAGATGTTATATCCAATTTTCATTATAATTTACAATAGAAAATTATAAAGATTACATCAGATTTTGACCTCTTATACACAAAATTCTAAATTGAAATGTAGCATTCAAGAGTTTCCTGTCTCATTTTCTTCCTTTTTCAATGATGAGCAATATCTGCACGGGAAAAACTTAATTATTATTTGATTTGAACCAAAACTAAAATCTATATATTTAAAGCACGTGCCTTTTTGCTATTTAATTTCTAAGAAACTATCAAACCGATTTTCAAAATTAATTTTTTGTTTGACAGCTGATACTTTCCTGATGAGCAGAAAATATTGAATGACCTCCAAAGCCCCAAATTTTTAAATGGGGTGGTAAATTCATTCTTCACATTATTGTATCGTTATAGAAGGCATAAGGGGTATGGTCTTTGTGCGCCTTTTAAGGCGTATAGTCTCTACGGCGGAGTCGGAAAAGCATCACCTTAGTAACAGAAGTTTGGTATGCGAAAATTTTGTAATAGAAGGTCCACGGTTCGGAGCTTTCTTGAAGGAAATATATATTTTTTCAAGTAAAATTAATAAAGATTTTAGATTTTGCTTATTTTCTATCTATTTTTAAAACAACAGTACTTCTTTAACACTTAATTTCTGAGGATCCATCGAACTGATTTTTATTTACTTTTTTTAACAGCTGACATTTTCTGGATGAGCTAAGAGGAAACACCCCCCGTCTGAAACTAACTTGAGAATTCCATGTTAATCGATAGGGGAACTTTACTAGCCAAATACAACATTGTATTTTCAGATTTTTTTTCCTTGAATTGTTTGGAAAACGTAGAACTGGATTATAAGCATATGTGTACGTTCTTAAATTACTTTTAAATTAGAAGTATTTTTAAATTGTGTGCTAAATTTTACTTTTGTAAGTTAATAAATAATGGAAATATAGACTATTGATATAGGGTCACTTTTTAGGCATTTTTCGCCTTTTAAGAGGTATGTGCTCAGGATGAGGCTTGACCAGGGGTTGGCAACCTATTGAAACGGAAGAGCCAAAAGTTACAATTTACAAAATTTCCCAGTTTTTAAAGAGCCACTAAAAATTTTCGTTTCAATATTATAGTATTTGCTTATATATATTTGATTTTTGATTTAAAATAAACGGCTTTAAATACGGAATTTATTCATATAAAAACACAAATATAGATAGTTACATCAATGGGAGCATTGGCTTTGCATGCCTTTTGAAAGTTTGATTAAATCTGGCTTATGACTTGTTGTTTTAAGTTTTAAGCACGACTCTAGATTTTTATTTGTTAGTTGACTTCTAACTTTACTTTTTATTATATTCATGCAAGAGAACGCTTGCTCGCACGAATATGTCGACCCCGAAGATCGTCAGCACTCCATATGCCAACTTCTTCACCTCACTGTAGCATTCTGGAAGACTATTCCATGCGCCGAATATGAGGGCCTCAACTCGCGGAATTTCTTTTAGAATTTATTTCCACTTGTGCTGCGCGATGTGCATGCATTTCTGGACCTCCAACGCTTCCAACTTGCTCTTGAGTTCTGTGAACTTGCCACTCCACAAGTCTTTGCTTTTCAAATCTAGCAATTGCATTTGGAGCGATCCAGCATCAATTCCAAATGGCTCAATGTTGATCTCATTTGTGTTTGTGTTGAGAGGATATACTATGAACGCGAGAGAGTACTTTTGTTTGTTTTAAATTGCTCAAATCTCTCAGCGAATCCATCCTTCATGTTTTTTAAAGCTATCCTGAAGTAATTCGTGTCAATAGTTGCTTTGGTCTCATCGCGATATTGCTTCAGATTTTTAAAATGAAGTAATTTACCGCTCTCCATGTTTTCAACAAAGAGAAGTAATTTTTTTCGAAACAAACTACTTCTTCAAGCAAGGCGTAGGCTGGGTTGCCCTTTCCTTGCAGTTTTAGATTTAGTTCATTTAGTTTCATTGTGGTATCTACCATGAAGTTGAATTTTTGCAGCCATTTGTCTTCTTCGGGAATGGTCAATTCTTTTTTCATTGAGGAATGTTTTTATTTCACTCAAGCACAAAGCAAAAGGTTGCAATACGTTACCTCTGGAAAGCCATCGCACTTCATTGTGCAGAAGTAGGTCAGAAAACTGGCTATCTATTTCTTCAAGGAAATCTCTGGCGATGGTAGAGTGCTTTTGCCAAGATGCTGTTAATAATCTTAATTACCAAGTTCATGACCTCAACTGTTTCGGCCGGAAATGTTTGGGCACAAAGCGCTTCCTGATGAATTATACAGTGAAACATTAGAATTTCGTCGTTTATTTTTTTCTGAAGAATTGATGTAATCCCTCTATGTATTCTTGTCATACTTCTGGCTCCATAAGTTGCTATAGAAACGATTTTATTTATATCGATTCCATTGTCTTCCAGGCATTTTTGCTCAGCATTTGCTATATCTTCTCCACGAGTTTGCCCTGAGAGCGGTAGCAATCCTAGGAGTTCTTCTTTTGGACCTTGGGACGACATATACCTGACGAAAATGGCAACTTGTGCCGTGTCTTTTATGTCGCAAGACTCATCTATAGCAAGTGATAAGGCAGAAGTCAGTTGAATGTCTTCCACTTGCATATGTGTTACATTTGAAGACATTTTAGCAGTTCTATCTTGTACTGTTTTAGCAGATAATGGCAAATCTTTGATTTTATTCATGATTTTTGCTTTGTTTTTAAAATCACGAAGCAGTTCTTCAGATGCACATATAAAACAATCTTTGACGTACTCACCATCTGTGAATGTTTTTCCTCTTTTTGCAATTTCTAATGATACTGCAAAGCTTGCCAGATTTACTTTATTGGAAGATTGCGCCCAGTTACTTAGCATGGAACTTGACTGTTGTTGTTTTTTTGGAGCTCTTCAACAGCTTTTTTTCTTGCGTCACCGGTTGGATATTTACCAGCAAACTGGGTATGTTTTGTAGTGAAGTGTCTCTCCAAATTTGACTTTTTATTGTGTGCGAGTTTTTCGTGGCAAATGAGACAAGTCGGAAGGCCATCTGTGTTGCATATGAATGCAAACGACTCCGTCCAATCCTGATTGAATTCTCGGTTTTCTTCTTCAGTTCTTCTCTTTTTTTTACCAGATGCCATGCTGGCGGCGGAGCTGAAAAAATGATTTTTTAAATTTTTACTTAGCTATCTAAAACGGCAAACAATTTATTTACCATTATTACTTCGTTAACACGATCCTCAGATATGTAATCCAATTCTGTTACTGATTTTACTATATTATATGGTACATACCTTTGAGAAGATAATTCGCTTTTAAATCGTATTCTTCTTGAAACAACAAGCGAATGGACACGCAAAAACCGCAAGCGATTAAATTAACACACATGCAACGTAACGTCGACCGCGCTATCCGAGGATGACTGTCTGACAACACGTCTAGAGTCTAGATGGTGGCTGTTCGGGTGAGATGGAAATGGAATGCAATTGGCTGAAAGATAAACATGGTCACAAAGTCTCATCTCTAAGAACAAAACAATAGTTCAAATTTATCTCATTACGGTCATGTTAAGCGTGGCGATTTGTAATTAACGATTATGAAAATAGAAGCTATTGAGAAATTAGGTACTTAAAAATATATTTTCTTATTTTTTAAGGGTTTTGATAATAAATTATTAATTTTTTCGTATGTTACTGGAGAGCCGCAACTTTACATCAAAAGAGCCGCAGGTTGCCGACCCCTGGGCTTGACCAATGGCAGGTCGTGGTGGTTGCTCTTCCCTCAGACTGTGCTTCTACGGTGGCCGTTGGAGTGGCCTTAGGAGTGGTGGCCCGTGGTCCTATGAGGTGGCTTTGGCAGCAGTCATTGGATCGAACACTGTACTGATGTCTGGGATTGCTATCGCAACCATGATTCGTTACTATCCTATATGCTTTCGGATGAGGCGCATGTATTTGATATATATTTTTTAATTCTATAGTTTCAATGAAAGGAATGCAGTTTATTTCGTCTGTATCAGACCGCAAATGACGAATTTATCCATGCTGAAACGTTTGGACGTAACATTTGCAGTCACTCCACAGTGCAAGCGTGCGGTCAGCGAAAGCGAGAAGCTCACATTGACATGTAGCGCAGATGTCACAGATCTAAAATTTAAATTTTTACACGTTTCTACCATTATTGCTTTATCGCACAGCCTAAATGATATATATAATCAGAAGAAAAATTATACATTGAGTTCGGCAGATACTTTTATTCGTTTCACTTTAACAACCCAACTGAACGATGGCGAGTATATAAACCATACCCTCTGTGGAAAATTCTGGAAAAAGCACGTAGCCCACGAAGTTCATTAGCAGCTCCACAAAATTCGAGAAGTTTCTAAAATTTGTCTAAAACAGCCAAGGTAGTGAAATTTCCCCCAAATTCGTCGTCAAAACCACTGAATATGTTGAAAAGGTCAAGTGACCCAAACCTTCAAATTATAACAAAGATTTTTGTTATGTATCCATAACAATATGATGTCACTTCCTTTACATACTTCCGTTTCACCTGAGTCACATTTCTTTCAAGATTTACTCTACACCTTGCCCCACCTGGGAACACCGCGTGCTGTTGGCACATTTCGGGCGCGGTAGCCCGGTGGTTTGCACGCTGGATTTGCACGCTGCCACAACTGCCGCCGTGTTCATGTGGAGTACGATCACGTTAAACATGTGGGTCCGTAAGTCCTTCCGAGAGATTGGTGGTAGGTGAAGGAGGGTACGGTCCCTGTGGATGCCTCCCCCACTGGGTTCCGGTCTAAATTGGGTGGCACTTCCCGGCCGTCCAGACAGTTATCTTACACCTTTCTGGTAAGTCGGACGGTCTGGGTCTCATCATCATCATCATCATCTACCCCTCGCCCCAATATGTTTATCTTTATATTAAAAAAAAATAGCCGCCTCTGTTAAATAAATTTCTCGCTACTCGAGTTTCTCTGCCTCGTACCACAAAAACTACATATAAAAATATAAAATTTGTTACACTTGCAATGAAAGGTTTGATATAAATAAGCTGAAATAAACCGTTTTACGATTTAAACTTTAGTTTAAGAATTATTTAATGTCAAAGACAAAATATTTGAACTGCGAGTTCGAGTCCTGGATAGACTAACAATAGCAAGACCACGATTTTGTTCAGGCATGTACCTACATAGTTGTATTTTTGCAGAACAGAGCATTTTTTTTTTAATTTCGATTTAGTTTACGAGTTATTCTACTTTTTGTGCATTTCTAAAGTGAAAAATGTTCTTCCGTATCTGTGGGTCTTTCGAGTTTCTACATCTCGTACTGCAAAAACTATAGCATACAAAAATATGAAATGTGGTACATTTGCAGAGAAATAATAGGGAACCACGGTGAAATAAACCTTTTTCCGATTTAAACATTAGTTTGGCCTGAAATAGCTAGTGAAGTAAGCTCTACAAGAGCGAACAGGTTACGGAAGTTGGCGAAGAGTAGAGAGCAGTGACGGAGCCCCCTAGTCACATAAAATGATCCATTGATTATATTTGTGTTTCGTAATTCACTATCTCCAATTAAATATACATTATGGATCATTTACCTCTCCTTCGACGTCGATGATGGACCTCCATGCACCGTTGGTCCATGTGTTGGAGTCTATTAGTGAATCGGAAGACCCAAGAACAGCCCTGGAAGCTGTGATGCTGTCTGGTCGACGGGTTTGCCTGGCCGACCTTGTCCTAAAAGGAAAGGGTGATGCATAATTACTTTCCCTACAATACATGATATATGTGCGTATTGTGTAGGGTAAATAAAGCTCTAAAGTTTGCTGTCCTCCCAGCTTATCATAATTTGTGCAATTGTAGGCAAACAAGAACAGCTCAGAAAGCTGTGATGCTGTCTGGTCGACGGGTTTACCTGGCCGACCTTGCCCTAAAAGGAAAGGGTAATGCATAATTACTTTCCCTACATGCATGATATATGTGCGCATTGTGTAGGGTAAATAAAGCTTTAAAGTTTGCTGTCCTTTCAGACTATCATAATTTGTTCAATTGTAGGCAAAGTCTGGTTTGCACGAAATACAATTTTGTTTTTTTGAAAAGTGTTGAAAATGTAATCACGTGATACAAAATGTAACTTCAATTTCAAATTTCTCAACAAGTAACTATAAGGTAAGGGGGGGGCACAAATTTCACCCCCGTACGTAGTGTCCCTTTTATCAGCACGTTTGGTTGATATGAGAAAGCGACAAACAGTAGACACAGATACATTATTATACACAGAACATAGATTATTATGTACAGACATTATTATACACAGAATTCGAAATGTTCACCTTTAGTAATGATTCATGTTTGAACAAATGTAATAAGATATCTCCACGAGTTCTCCAATGCCTTTACGTTTACACGCAGATTAATAAAATTGTCCTTTTTAAAATTGTTATTTAATGAGTTATTTTCCAACTGTTACAAAGAAGGGGGGGGGGCAAAAATGCTTAGTACTATTTTGCAACGTTCTATAATTTTGTAATTGACTTTTCCCCATTTAACAAGAAGCGAAGCTCCCTCTGTCGCGGTAAAAAAAAAAAAAATTCTCGTACCCCACTAAAGAATGGGGTCAGCCCCCTGAAAGAAATCCCATTGTGTAGCGCCACTGGGGGTTTCCTTTACACCTGCATAAAAATACACAACTTTAATACTGCTCGACTTATTTACCTGACCCATGCCTTTCTTTGACACTACTCTGTATTATTCATATTATAATGTACGGGGAAAGTACTGAAATGGGATCAAATATTTAAATCCGAATTTGCCATAGATGTACACGTTTGTGGAAATCTCCAGAACATGAATCCACTGTTTTTAGCATGGCGACTATCTTCACAATATATCTATTCACTGTAGCTTCAAAATTATCAGCCTGATTTCAATGAAATTTGGCAGTCAAGTATTTGATACGTTACCCTGGTGCTGATTAGATTTTGGTGCGACTGGAAAAATTAGAATGGATCCTCATTTTTTAAATGGTCATAAAAAGTCCATGGTAAAAGAATAAAAAATCTGATGCGGGCAACACATGACTTTTCTTACAGATTGATTTTCGTTTTCATAATCCATTGAGTTTAAGCGCCCCAAATGATAGGGGGTATTTATTTAAAATTATATCCATTTTTCAGTTTTAATACATCTGTTTTTCTTCCATTTAGTAATTTTACGCATTTTAAAACGTTGCCATTTTCTCAAAATTCTAAAAAACCTTAATATCTTGAGAACGATTCGTAGGAGCGTAATGCGGCTGGTTTTATTCATTTCATCAATCACGTATACAACAAGAATTTAATCAAGATATTTTAGTATATTTATTTAACGATTATTGCGGACTACTAAAAGGCCGGATTTATTTTTCCGAATCGTACTAAAATCTACTCATCGTCAGGATAACCCCAAAGTGACTTACCTAAATTTTGTCGAATAGTTTTTGCAGTAGACGGGATTCCTTAAACAGACGGACAGACACGCACGCAGACGTCATGCTATAAATGGTGGATTTATATTCTAGACAGTTCGCAACATGTCGGAAACATAAGTTCCTATTTTCGACACGATTGCATTGCTTTCCCCATAATTACTATGTAGTGTAAGAAAAATAATATGCTTAAATATTTAATTATACACTTTATGCGTAATTGTTAATAACAAAACAAATAAGACAACTCACATTCTCAAGCTATCTATTACTTTTTTATTTTTTATTTCTTAGCAGTGGTATAGTAATGGCTACAGATTATTATACCTACAGTGACCATATGTCTTTTATTTTAAAGGACTGTTTTTTTTTTCAAGTAGCTGTTCTTTAAATTTTTTTTTTCAAAACTTGAATTTGTTCTTTATTTTTATGAAGGATTGAGGAAAACCAGCAAAATTCTGTCCTTACCTTGTAAAGTTATTTACTTAGAACAACGAATACAAATTTCAATGCATTTAAACAAAAATAAATATGAAATACTTGGTCTATGGATTCGGTTCAAACGTCGTTGGAAAGAACGTTCTTCGATTTGATCTTTCCGATGGTGTAAAAATGACCTATAATAATATTTTTGGTTGTTGAGGAGCCGATTTGTGTGAAATACTTGTTCTATAGATGCGGTTTAAACATCGTTGGAAAGAATGTTCTTCGATTCGATCTTTCCGATGGTGTAAAAATGACCTATAATAATATTTTCGGTTATTGAGGTGCCGATTTGTGTGAAATACTTGTTCTATAGATGCAATTTAAACATCGTTGGAAAGAACGTTCTTCGATTTGATCTTTCCGATGGTGTAAAAATGACCTATAATAATATTTTCGGTTGTTGAGGTGCCGATTTGTGTGAAATACTTGTTCTATAGATGCGGTTTAAACATCGTTGGAAAGAATGTTCTTCGATTCGATCTTTCCGATGGTGTAAAGATGCTTTATACTAATATATTCGGCCATTGAGGAGCCGATTTCTGTGAAAATCGTGAATATCGCTTAAAACTGTGCTGAAACTTTAACTAACACACTAATTCTAATTAAAAGAAATAATAACTCGTTGCTCGTAATTTATAGCAGAAATTTCTTTATCCACTATCATCCTTGTCGTTTTATAAAAATATTAATGAATGAATTCATTGAATACCGGTTAATGCTTCAAATATGTATATAATCAGAAGAAAAATTATACATTGGGTTATATTGTGGTTAGCAGATACTTTTACTCATATCACGTCAACTATTCAACTGGACTATGGCGAGCAACCCCATTTTAAATCTCTCACAGCACTACCGCTTCCCTTCAAGGATGAATGATTGAATAGAGGACATTTAGACACTTGTACTGCACTTAATAGTTTTAGCGGCATTGTTCAAAGCATGGGGGTAAAAGAAGTTAAAACTTCATATTAAGAAAACGCCAATACTGTGTTAGACAATCATTCAGGTGGCGCTGGGATAAGTTAAATAGTCCTGCATTGTATGCATTTCTATGGTAAAGACCTAAAATATTTATTTAAATTGTCAATTTTATAAAAATAAATTATTAGCACACTTCAAAGTAGACTTGAAACAATAAAAAATATTCCTACGTATTCAAAATTATTTTACTTTTCAATTTATTTTTATTTACATATATTCTGCACTCTATCATACAACTATGAAAATATATTGGTTAATTATACTCATAATTAGGGAATCCTTAATTAAAAAATAGTCAAAAGTACATTTACCAAATACTACGCTTTTCTGTTATATTAACTAATAATAGCTGCTACTTTTCTACCTAGAAATAATTCTCAAAACATTATGGCATTTTTAATCGTTTCATAGAAGGGAGTTTTATCTCCTTCTTTCTAACTCCAGGGTTCAAAGATATTGGGAAGCTAGAAGGTTAATGACTTAGTTGTCAAATGCTTGGCCATTTGTATATAAATAAAATAAAATAAATAAATGATTGATATTGCCATTCAATCAAATTTGTACAGTAAACATTCAGTCAAAATATGTATAATGAGAGTGTGAAGAAGAAACTGAATAAAAGGATAATCGTAGCTTTCACAAACTGTGGGTAAGGTTATATTCTTGATTTAAACTGAATTTTAGCACAATTTGTTTATTCTGTACAAATCATTATGCTGCACGAATAATTATGCTGTATGAATCATTATGTTGTACATACTTTTGAACAGGATGTTTAAATCAAGAAATTACCTTTCTTTCTGGAGTCGCTCATTTTCCTTGTTAACTCTTTCTAATTCTCTTGTCAGAAGATCATTTGTAAACCTCAGTTCGGCATTTTCCTCCCTGAAACGAAGAATAAAATAAATGTTAAGCATGCGGCTTTGATTTAATAACATGTTACTCCCGGAATAAATGCTACAGTAATAAAGTAAAATAGAAAAAAATATATTCTGTATTATGTTCGACACAGAGAACCTATTGTAATTTTACGAACTTTAGAAATTGAAATTTCTTATATATAGCTAAATTATTTAATTTTTGATGCAAATATCAGCTATGGGTGGGATTTCTCTGTTGGAAAAACAGGGCGTTATGAAAAATATTATCACTTTGAATACTCATACTCCCAAACATAATAGGTAAAATTGTAAATAATATTTCTTGCTTTGTCGGAAATAGGATTCAGATTATGAATATATAAAAATAATTTCAATGATTTAATATTTTGAACTCTTCTTTTTCGAATAAACCAAAAAAGTAGCTAGCTCTCCGCTTGAGTGTTTCATCATTTTTCTAAATTTCACTCGAAATATATAGCAAGCTATAAAAGACAAATAGAAATAGTAAACAACAAAAATTTGCACTAAAGTATTTAGTATTTAAATCTATATTTATTATTAATAAAGGTCTTATAGGTTTCGAGTAATCGTCTTGTTAAGTTGAAGAAGATCGAAAAATTTCCGTTTTTCAAGTTTGTAATGCTTACATCTCAAAATTACTAGTTTTAAACAATAAGCAAGAATTTATAGCTATTTAAAAGCTCTGCAAGTGTATATAATTGGATTTTGAATTGAGTTCTATTTTTACAAAAAAAAAATTATAGTATCTGTCCGAACGATTCTTTTATTATTTTTCATACTTCCACTTAAAATATCTGCGAAATTATAAAATATAGATATAAATAGTAACAGACAAAAAGTATTAGTAGTGTTAGTGCTTATGAAATTTAATGTATTATTATTGTAAATATGCGTTCAATACAATTGTCGTGGCCATGAAAATCATACTTGAATCATTAAGTACCTCTGTAGATGACTGGATTAATTAGCACCTATACTGAATTAATTAGCATCTATATTGAATTAATTAACACCTTCCATATAAATATAGTATTTCGTTTAGCATACTTTACTACTCATTTACATTTACTCTCCACATGGACGAGATGGCTAGTGGTCACTCAATGTAACCTCTTACCTCTTTATACTTCATAAAAATTCTAAACAACAAGAAACTGTTTCAAATTTAAGCATTAAAATGATGCACATTTTATAGTTCTGGTAACTCGGAAATTGTAGCACGTGAAACAGTATTTAATCTCCGATTACTGTATGTTGCCATTTCTTTCAAAGTTTACAGACAAATCTTTTCAATTACTTGATGTAAAGAATAGCCAGCAAACGATATCGGTGCTTGAAACGTAACGCAATTG
The DNA here is from genome assembly GCA_951213105.1 of Amaurobius ferox. NCBI lineage: Eukaryota > Metazoa > Arthropoda > Arachnida > Araneae > Amaurobiidae > Amaurobius > Amaurobius ferox. The sequence continues at coordinate 33,300,065 of OX578136.1, forward strand.
CCCTAGTTACCACAATGAAATCAGAAACTATAAATAAATTCATTGATAAAATATAAGAAAAATGTCTGCTATAACTGTAAATAAAAAATATCTCAAGAACGGTAAACTAAGAGTTAATTAAGAAAATTTAGGATATGTAGGATATTTTTTATGGATAATGGTATCTGAAATTAATATCAGAGCAAAAATTTCCGCGATATGTAAATTTATCAAACAAAATTCAAATATTTTAGATTTTTATCATAACTTATAGGCCGAGTCTGTATATACACAGTTTCAAATTTCTATTCTCAGTAGTTTTGTCTGTATAATTCATACCTCAGCCTTCAGACTCAGTTGTTTTACACAGGAGAAAAAATTCAGTAATTATAAGTTTTACGAACAAAATGGTAAGATTTTATAATTTTCTTATTTTCTAGAGATCAAGTTCAAGATCAAGTGTGATCAAGATCAAGTGTGATCAAGATCAAGTGTGTGCAAAGTTTCAAGCTTCTACCTTCAGTAGTTTTGGCAGTGTAATTCATACTTCAGTCATTCAGTCAGTCTCCACGCAGCTGTGTGTATTTGATTACATAAATCCAATTTTTTTTTTAAATCAATTACCTACCTGAGAGTTTCGTTGTCGTTCATATACTGCTGCAACATATTCTTAATTTCATCTGGCTTCATGTCTGGAAAAGGAAAAAAAAATGTTTTAGTTTTAGTCTCACCGAAAAATTGAATTCCAATGAGGAAAAATTGCTTAAGTTTTCTATATTACAAAGAACAATTTTCAGTTTTGATGAAAATTTCAAGCAAAACAAAACTTTTCGATTTAAGAAATATATTTCGATTAAAAAAAATCGAAAGATATTTCGATTTAAGAAAGTTGTAAGATATTTCATATGCAACTGCAAAATTCTACCCGTGGTCAAGCGGTTTGTGATCAGGTTTTCTAATCCGTAAGTGATGGGTTTCGATTCCGGTCTGGGAGAAGAGTCCCCTCACTATAAAAAAAAACATGCACTCAACTGGTCCTTAGGGCGAAGAAAGATTTTTGCTAAATAAACAATTCATAACTTGTCAATAACTTACAGCTTACTGATTAGACTGGATTGAATTATATTGGTACGCCACTTTTTTTTATTTACATGAAGCTACGTTGAACGGGACGTACAAATGAAAGTGGATTCCAGAGCACTACGCACATGCTTGGGCTTTAAAACTTCTCTACCTGTATCCAGGTAGAATAGGCCTGGTAGAATAGATCTGCCGAGTCAGAGCGCGAACAGCTTGGCTACAGGTCCTTGTAGCTCATAGAAAACCCCATTATGAAGAGTTATAAAAAGTAGAATGTCTGCGTTTGAGACTTTGATATATCTCCTGTCAAGACGTTTGTTGGTTCCTAAAACTTGCCTAAAAAAATAATAGGCTTATCCTTTATAATGGGAAATCTCTAGGGATTTAGATTATATACATGGATTTTAATAGTGATTTTAAATCCATTTAAATTGTAAATCTCGGTTTCATTATCTCACCATGTACATAAAATAATCACAGAGCACCAAAATTAACCGATCTTATACGCAAGATGCTTTTGACAGAAGAATTTTTTTTTTAAAGAAAATCTCAGGACAGCTCGCATTAACATTACGCCTTCAGAATGCCTCCAAACCTCCTCTCGCAGTTGTGGACTGCGGATCCGTATCTCCTCCACTGAGGGGAGGATAAAAGAACAACTACACCCTCCTTTACCAAACATTTAAAATAAAATAATATTTTCATATCGTTATTTACACTATTTTAATTTTAACAGTCAAATAATTTGATAGTGAGAAAATAAGAATTATACAACTTGCCTAAACATAAAAATATATTGTTACTAATGTGGCGGGGCTGCATTGCGTCACTCACTGTTACGAAGGACATTTCCGATTATTCCTTCGGTTCCAAAGAATTCTTTAGGGCCTAACAACATAGTACGGGATCAGTAATCTAGAGGTTCCGAATTCGAACCTATCTCCCACCATTAGGGATCAGCGGCTCCCTCTGCACAAGTATTAAAACCCATTAAAAACGTGAAAACTGATGCTCTTAAATTATTTTGTAATTTTTATTTTTTTATTTTTTTATTTTCATTTTATTGCTTAACATTAGATGGTGCTTAGTGTTGTTGTTGTTGAAACCCAGACCGTCCGACCTACCAGAAAGGTGTAAGGTAACTGTAGATGGTGCTTAGTGTGAAAACATTCGCCTTAATCGGAAATTGGCTCAGTTCGGTTCTGTCCCGTGGTCAATACTATAAGTATGCAAAGTTTTAGCCTATTGATCACCGGGAACTTCAGGAAATTCTGAAAATACTTTTCGACGATCCTCCCTCTATTTTGTTCGTTCCTGGGAGAGAAATCGAAAACAAAACTTCGTTGGATTATTTTCTGAAGTGGATACTATAACTGTGTAAAAATTCGGCGTCTTAAGTTACTGGGGAGGCTCTTTAATATTCAAATTCTAAAAACTTATATGCTTCTTTGTATTATAATTCTCAAATATTGAAATTAATTTTTTATACTTATAAATTTCATAAGTATTGTTTTTAAATTAAGTTTTAATTTGAAATCTTTCACAGCTCGCATACTTCATATACCATTCAAAGCCCGGCTTTTTGATAGCTTATTCTCTATTTCTAAGGAAGTTATTAGTTTTTACTTTTTACTTATATTTTAGTCTGTAATAAAGATCTATATAAGTCATTAAGTTGGGAAATCTCTTACCATCCACAGAAGCATTCGGTTTCATAGTTGGAACGGCCCCCTTGTTCTGTGTCAGCAAACCATTATCTAGATGCAACTGAAAAAAAAGGGATACAATAAAATTTTTATTTACATGAATCAATATATATTTTTTAGTTTTATTTTATTTATAAATGCGAACTCCAGTCTGATGACGTTGTATTTGTGTGTGTGAATAAAAACGTCCTATTTACACTTTTATACTTCGCAATGTTGAAAAAAAATAAGGATATAGCGTCAAGAACAAAAGTTGCAAGATGAATTAGCTCTTGACTGTTTCTTCAAACAGCTATTGACTTGAGCAACTCTTCTTTTATATGATTCAACTCACACCATTCTTTGAATTAAAATTTTCGTAAAAGGAAAATGCTAAGATAATTCTGACTCAGCAATGAATCTGTAATACAGAACTATTTTTACACTATGCATCAAATAATGTAAGTTTCTGTTGAAAATGTCCCAGTTGTCGCTTAATTTGTTAAAAATTAGTAAAATATATGATTATGTTTATTTACCACAAATTTTAATTAAAGTTAAACGTTTTAATAGTTTCAGCAATCATATACGTTGCACCCGCTAGTGTTAATAGTGTTATTTGATATACAATGTTATTCGATCGGATAAGCACTAAACATTATGTTCCTTAAATAATTTTAAAGTTTGAATTTGTAATGCCATTAATATCCGTAGAAAAAAAATCAAATATTTCTCACTAAACTTATATTTTACAACATAAAAAAAATTTAGTTATTTATAAAAATGTTAAGCAAAGAACAATATTAAGCTTTGTTGAACATATAATCGAATCGTAAAAATAATGAATAGTTTTTTATTTCAACATTTATGCAAAATTAATTTTCGTCACCAAATCGGCAATTTTACAACATCATATCTATCTAAAAATACTACAAACGTTTTAATAAAATCACTATACAGGTAATTTTCCATTCGAATCCGCATATTATGCTTCAATTTTCAAACACCAAAAAGCAATTTTAGTAGCTAAAAATATGAATTCATTTTTTTTTCTTGCGCAATCGGTTCAAGCAGTTTTAGGTAAGAAGGTTTTGTTCGAGTTTTCTTTTACGCTGCAGTCTCGAAAACATATATCTCGTAAACAGAAAACTATCTAACTGCGCTTCCGCAGTCATCTATCTCTACTAAGTTTTTTCAACGGATTCGCCAAACCCTGATTGAGAGAGCACTTCAACCGTGCATATTAAAACTCATCTACGTGAACTACTACTCTAAGAGGCTTCTTCTCATCATGGCAACGGTGGTGTATTTGGGTCACCGCAAGATAAATTAATAAAGGAAAGTGGATGAGAGATATTGCCAAAAGTTTTCAGGTTATCAACGTTATTTGTTTTAAGCTGTGGTAAATATTTCGTCACGCCGTCTATAAAGCTAGCAAAATGAATTAAGAATCGAAAAAGTAAAAAGGGGGAGGAGAAACAGAAAAATATTAAACAAGAATTAGAACAAAGATTTCTAGATGATAAAAAAATAAGATTTCTAGGTAATAAAATTAATTCATATAGCTTCCGAATTTTCTTTTATTTTAATTGTTTTTCCTACCGATACGAAATACGTTTTATCCTTTGCTGTTGTACTTGCTCTATCTTTTTATCCTGAAGGAGGACACTGTTATAATGGGAACAGCGTCTATGGTCAAAGTATCAATGAAGAAATCGGAGCTTTATGAAAAATGTAGACACTTTGCACGCTTAATCTCCGAGCTTAATTGATAAAAATCTATATATATAATTTACACCTCTTTTGTTGAAAATAGGGTACCATTTAATTTCAATATTTTAATATTTTGAACTATTTTGTCGGAAAAGAAAGAAAAAACACTTTTTATCTGAGATTTTATTTCACTTTGGTTTACTTTCAACTGAAATATTTTTTAAACTATGAAAGATAGATAAACTGTTCAGTAGGAAATCCGGTTTCTAGATCCGAAATTTGTTTTTACAAATCTCTTATAGTTTTTGAGCATTCGTTTTGTTAATTTTAAGAACTTTGAAAATTTTCCGTTAATAAAATTTGTAATACTTATAACTTTAAAATTAAAAGTACTAGCCATAAATAATAAGTTAATAATTCATAGTCGTTTAAAAGCTCTACAAAGATATGTAAGTAGATTTGGGATAGGGTTCTTCGTTTTCGAAATATTGTGCTTTTTATTTCTTAGATCCTGTAAAATCTACTATACACGGCTTAAATTGTATAGTCACAATAAATAAAACTGCTGCTTGTGAGAATATAACCTTTTAATTCTTTCGTAAAGAAAGCAGGTATAGAAAAATTAAGTGACTACAATTGTTTCGAGGGCGTTTTTCGCCCTCTTCCTCAGTTCACCAACAGTGTTTTCTCTAAACAACCACTAAGAAAGAACTTTGATATTCGCTCGTAACCTAGAAAGATTAAATTTCAATTATGTATCTGACTTTATTCACCATAGGCTCATATTAACAGCTGTAAAAGAAACAAATGAAACTGAAAACAACTTACTGAACTTCATTGAGTGATATCTTACAAGACGTTATCCACGAGGGCGCGACAACCCACTGGTTAGCGCGCGGGGATTGCACTCGGATAACCCGAGTTCGATTCCCGCCTCTACCGAAACTGTCGCTGTGTTCACGCGGAGTACGATCATGTTAAACATGTGGGTCCGTAAGACCTTTGGATAGGTTGGTGGTAGAGGAAGGAGGGTACGGTCCCGGTAGATGCTTCCTCCACGGGGTTCCGGTCTAAATTGGGTGGCACTTTCTGGCAGTCCAAACAGATACCTTACACTTTCGGGTTGGTCGAACGGTCTGGGTCGAAGAAGACATTATCCACGCAAAACCATTTTGGGTCCGTCGGACAGGAGCAACTGCTGACCTTTTAATTTCCAAAAGCAGGCGATACGTTTAACCAGCTGTTTATGCTGTTTCTAGTTACTAACACGGTATTTTATTATCAGTACATTTTTTTATCTATTCACTTCATTCGTAACAACCATACCTGTTGCCTCAAGAAACTGTTTTCCATCCTCAGAACCCGGACTTCTCTCTTCAAGCTTATGATAAGTTGTTCCCTCGGATCCTGAAAGGTATATTACGAATACAGTAAATAAGAAATTGACATTGTATTTCATGACATTATGATAAGTTGTTACCTCGAATCCTAAAAAATATATTATTACGAATACAGTAAGTAAAGTATTGACATTATTGCAAATTTCATAATATTTTTATTTAAAAACCAACTTCCTGTCCTGTCGAAGATGTCCGAAAATTTGTCATTCGATACATTCATAAATTTAAACTGTTATGCAGGTAAAATGATTAGGTTTTTCTCTTAGAACTAATTACAGAAATAACAGATTTATGTACTCGATTTTGCAAAGTTTTCAAAGTGAACGTATGTGTGTGCATAAATTAATAAAGAAATAAACCTCGGATTGAACGAAAAATGGAACATTCTGTACTAAAGGAATAATGCTTTATCCATACTTAAATTGTATGAAATTGATATTTTAAGCTATGTCATCCGTTTAATAGCGTAAGCTCCAAAAGAGTATTGATGGTTTTAAAATATCCATAGACATCGCATACACTTTATTCTCATTCGGATACTTTTGTTGAGTTCGTATATTTTATATTCAGAGAGGCCGTATTGTGACAGCATAATGCTCTATTCGTTCAGTTTAACCCATAAAATCGAATTAAACACATCACAAGTTATTCTGAGCAGTTACCACTTTCGTGAAAAGGAATGTTGTCTTTTTCAGTTCAGGAAAGCTCTTAATTAAGCTTCGTATGAATGATGACGGGACTGTTTCAAGTTCCAGCGGGACTATTTCAAGTTTACACTCTACACATTATCCTGATAAAAGAATCTGGTGGAAACCACATCATGGACAATCTTCTTTCAAAGAATCTCTAGCAGTTGCTAAGATTGTCTAGCATGAGATCAAAATAAGAGCTGGATTTTCTTCTAGGCGTATTCTATGGAGTTCAGGTATAAAACATCTCTAAATAGACATGCTCAACATTTCCGTATCAATTTTTACAAACCACTCTGTTGAAAAAGGAGACAATGATCAGTTCACTAAAACTGTCACAATGTGAAAAGCTCAGAAATGTTCAGAATATTCGAAAATCCTCCAAAATTCCAGGCTGCAAACAAAAAGCTCAACGGATCTAGTCCCATGCAACTGGAACAAGGTACTCCTGAATCCAAAATATGGGAATTCGGTAAAGTGTCCGATTACTTTTGAGAATATGCAAAGAAACTTGCAGCCCCAGCCTGGACTCGAGCCACGGATGTTCGTACTGGTCAGCCGAAGCTCTCCCAATTGAGCTACTAGGACAGAATTGCAAGATATTGTCTTTAAAGTGGACTCTGAATTCTCCTCCCTTTAGTGTCATATTAACGTGCAATTTTATAACCTGAATGATCAAGTCCTGTTATTTTTACCTCAAGATATCCTCCTGGTATTATTTTTACCAAGGTTAGTAACTTGCGTGGTCGTCGCCTCCTGATTTGAAATGGGACCCAATACACTACAGTCCACTGAATCCGTCCTAATCATACTAGAGTCACCTTCGAATCCCCTCCCAAAAGTCACTGTACTAACTTGCAGGGTTAATTTTTTCCAGGTGCCATTTTAAATAAGCGTGCCGTGACTCGAACCACCGATTGTCATACTGGCCCGCCAAAGCAATTGAGCCACTGCGGTGGAATTGCAAGCTCTTATCGTCAAAGTGAACTCTACAAATACAGTGTAATCGTATGTTATAATTAGGGATATTGCCATTTTGAGTCATTTTAACTTGTGATAATTATTCTAAAGCAGAATTAAATCAAAACAAAAAAATTGCTTTTAAATTATAAATTTTGTATCACTTTTTACTTTCCCTGCAATACATGGTAATGTATAGGGAAAGTATTGGAATCATGCCGAAAATCGCAACTCGAGTTTTCGACGGATCTACACGTTTCGAGACCTCTAGAATACGAAAAAACCATTTTTAGCGTGACGTTTGTATGTGTGTCTGTGTGTCTGTCTGTCTGTGTGTCTGTCCGTCTGTGTGTCTGTCTGTCTGTGTGTCTGTGTGTCTGTCTGTCTGTCTGTCTGTGCAGATTTTGTATCCACTCTAACTAAAAAACTAATGGACCGAATTTCACAAAATTTTGTAGGTAAGTCACTTGTGGGTGGGGCTGGTGCTGATTAGTTTTGGGTACGATTCGGAATAAAAGAACCCGCCTTTTTTTGCGAAATGGCCCGCAAAAGCTTGTATCCACTCTAGCTGAAAAACAAATAGACCGAATTTCACAAAATTCGGAAGATGAGTCACGTATAGGTCACCCTAGTGCTGATTAGATTTTGGTATGATTCAGAAAAAAATAGCCTGCCTTTTTCTGCAGAATGGCCCGCAAAAATTGTCAAAATCTGAACTAAAAAGCTACGTATGCTCAAATATATCCATTAAATGCTTGTTTAATGCGTAATTTTTAACGAAGAAAAGAATAAGACCAACCCCATTACACTAGGACTAGCCGTTCTCGAGATATTTTAGTTTTTCGTACTTTCCCTACACCACCTTTGAAAATAAGCCCAATTACCGAATGAGAACGAAAATTGAATAAAAGTGAAATACATTTAATTAAAATAAAGAGAACGTTAATATAAGTCTGCAGGGAAAGTCATGTGCTGCCCACATCAGATTTTTCTTTTTAACTCTACGTATGACTTATTATTGAGTATTCCAGATTTAATAAACATTCAAAGCCATATGTTGGCATATTTTGGAGGAAAGTTCAGCAATGGAAAATGGACTGCACTCACCATTCTGACCATAGGTTTTGTCTTTATCTTCTTTGCCCGAGAGGCGTATCGAAGAGTGTTGAGGGATTCGGATATGTTGGCACGACTGGGAGAGACGCATGCGACCTGGAAAGACAGATGATAGAAGTAAACTCGCCACAAGGTAAGTATTTAGTAAATTTTAAAAAGCATGTAATATGTAAATAGTAAAAAAACTAACGGAAGCATTAGTATATGTCGAAAATACATTTAAAACAGAAAAATTATGACGGAGCCTTCATATGATGACAAATGGCGTGTTTACTTTTATAATCATTTGCATACTAATTTTGTACAGTCCTATGAACTTTCGGAAAACCAAAAGTGACACCTCCAGAACCAGAAATGAAAATCCATAGAAAAACCTCCTACCCCCTCTGGAATGCAATTTGAGGCTGAATCCACATCAACACTTAAACTATGTCTATACTCACTCAATAACACTTAAGCTATGTCTATAATCAATCCTGAGAAATAGATTCCTTGGTAAACCCCCTACCTCCTTCAGAATTTGATGCTGCATTCTTATCAGTCATCATATGAGCTCTATCTGTAACAAAGCTTGAGAAATAGACACTTCAAGGAAATGGCTTTCAATCGGAAGTAGAAATTCTTATTAAACCACTCTTTAAACCTTCTCCAGAATATGATGTTAAATTCATATCAGGTACTATCCAAATTCACGTATAATCAATGTATAATTAATGTATAGTCAAAATCAGGTATAATCCATGTTTCAGGTATTTTTAAAGCGGAAATAGAAAAAGAACCGGAAGTTGAAATCCTTAGTGAACCCCTATTACTTCAAAATTTAATACGCAATCTATAGACTCTATATATAGTATATCCTGAGAAATAGATGATTCAAAGAAGTCGTTTTAGTAAAAACAATAGCATGACAACATTTTTACCATCAATAGCCAGAATGAGCAACAGGATCAATTAAATTAATTAATCTTTTTTCCATCCATTTAACATAAGAACAAAATGTAAGGTGTCCATAAATAGATGACGGCACATTAATTTTATGACTTTCAGAAAATGATAAGTGATTTTAATTGAAAAAAAATACTTTTAAATATATGCCTCTATTTAGAACAATAATACATGAATTTAGAGAGAATGCTCTAACAACTGTACACCCATCTGGAAATTAGTTCTATATCTTACCTATTTATTGATTGAATATTTTCCGTTGTTATTATGCTTAAGCCAACATTTTTTCTTCTCAATTATATAGAAACTGTAGAAATGGAAGTTTCACCATATACGTCCCAAAATAAAGCAATGCAAATAAATTTGTGCAAATAACTACGTCCAAAACAGTGATTAATAATGGCAGCGAGAAACCCAAATTTAAGCCTTTCGAAATTACTCATAAATTTATCTTTACACAAATTACTTAATAACTCTAATTACTTCCTATCTCTTTTAGGCAGGGGTGCTTCTTTTGGAAGACACGGGTAAATTTCAAGATTTGGTGCACGTCGTATGCCTAAAAGTATATTATTTTCCTATTTAAGGATCTATTTTAGAAGCAACAGTAGATTGAATTTAAAAGTAACAGTCGATCGAATTTAGAAACAACAGTTGATGGAATTTAGAAGTAACAGTAACTTAAAAGCAGCAGTAGATCAAATTTAGAAGCAACAGCAATTTAAAAGCAACATTAGATCAAATTTAGAAGCGCGAATTTAGAAGCAACAGTTCGAGTAAAAACACTAGAAATCAATTACAGTGTTGTTCCATGCGTGTTACTATAATACAATGTTTTTAACTTTACGAAAATATAGGCGAATGATGAAAGTCAAGTGTCTGGCTATTTGAAAATATATATATATATATATATATATATTTCTCTTGAGTGTAGGTTTTGAATGTGATTTTAAATTTTAAATCATTGAATGTCAATGATTTCTGTTTGTAAGTTATCTGGAATCTCCACATTCATAAAGCAGTTAGTTACCGTATTTAAGGATATTAATTAAGTGCAAAAATCTTGAAATCTCCTTTGAACTCTGTCTGGATTTGATATGTTGTAGCCATATATTAAAAAGCTTATTCTGCAGACTGCAATTTTAACATTCTTTGGAAATTAGTAGTTAAATTCTGGATTTGACGTTGGTGCACTTTAATGTAATATAATCTTCAAGGCTTTGTTATCAAGATCCTTTTGAGGGAGCTCTTTCTGTATGCGCAGATAACTTTAGCTGCTACTACAAGGTGCTTTCTCACAAATTCTTCATCCGAAAACGGTTTCACCTCTTTGGCAATATTTTGAGCAATGATACATCTAGCTTATAGACACAACTTTCAGAATCTTCTGATATTTTCTTAAAAACATATTGTTGTGAGGCTTAAATAGTTTATACTAAAAGGTTCAATTCGTCCATACATAGCTGACCCTGGAGACTGGCGAGTGTCATAATATCTTTTCAAATTATGTTTCTTGATATCAGATATTGATTACTCACATATTAAACAAGCAGGCTGTTCACCAGTTTCTATAAAAGTGCATAAATCAGTCCATTTTTCATTGAACTTACAAGCAACTTCCAAATAGGTGAGGAAAAAGTTGCAATACACTACTTACTCTATTTTGCGCTTTTATATATATTTTAAAAAATATTTTTTGAAAACTGCATATTCACGGGCCACAATTAAGAGTCAAGCTGGCTACAATGGCCCGAGGGATACAGGCTGGGCAACCCTGCTTTTAAGGGACGGATTAAAAACATATTTTTTATTTTGTTCTTTAAACTAATTTTGATTTTCTTGTTCAGTATCATGCAGTTAATATTAAAAAATGTATATATTTCTATTATAATGTTTAAAATGTTATTAAATAAAAGATATGATTTTTTGTAAAAAAAAGTGTTCAATGTAGTTAATATTAAAAAGATTTTTAAATTGTGGGAAGCAGGGCAAAAATACCCACATCATGCCTTCCCAGTAATCAAGCTTTAACGGTGAATTTTATTACTGTATTCGCGACTGCATAGACAATATTTTATTCAGATATTTCTTGGCATCGAAAGTGTGTTTCCTGACAGAAAACTTGATCAAAACGAAAAGTTTTCTTTTTTAATAAAGAAATCTCAAAAGAATTTTTACTATTTAAGGAAAATTATCAGTTTTATAAAAATGATTGCTGGTGATTCAAGAAAAAATAAAAATATTTTCTGAGCATATAAAATAATGAGTGCTTATAATGATTACAAAGATTTTACATATAGCTTGTGTGGGATGTTAATGAATATAAAACACGGTGAAATATTTGACACTTTTTAGTAATAAATACACATGTACAGGTGCTTGTATAATGTTTTACACATAAAATTAACAGTTTTAACATCTCTATTAAAAAACAAATATGAGTAATCAAAAAAGCCATATAATTTCCAAAAATCTGCTTTTTTTTCAGCAAATTTCCGGAAAATAATCGTTCTTTTTCCTATCATTTCAAAACTTTCGGTTATTTTTTAACACTAAAGAGCATTTTCGGATGCAGCAACTACTACTCCCTCATTACCGGATAGTATCAGTAAAGAATAGGTGAAATGTTCGAAGAGCATCCCACAAATGCGACCAAGCTTCACACGCAACGCCGACTACCCACGACCAGCCTCCACGCGTATCGGCACAACTTAACAAATGCAGCATATAGTGTCGGAAATGATTTTTGACATTACTATGCTCCACTTTTACTTGACCTAGAACTGCAGTGGCGGCTCGCGTATAGGCACTGTGGCACTGCGAAAGCGACAGTGCTCTCTCTCCCTCGCAGCCTCGCGTGCAGCTTCCTATGTGCGCATGCGTATTCCTATACGCGCATGCGCATTGCTATGTCCGCATGAGCGCATAGGAAGCTGCACGCGAGGCTGCGAGGGAGAGAGAGCACTGTCGCTTTCGCAGTGCCACAGTGCCTATACGCGAGCCGCCACTACCTAGAAGGATATTTCCAGATCTGCCTTTTTCCAAAGTATAATCAATTACATTCTGACTTACCCATGCATGTTGAATTGCATCTTTCAGTTTTTGTAGATATTAATGGCAGAAATTAAAATCAAAGTGAAAAGGCTCACACTCAAGTAAATAGCGAAGCAGAAAAACGTTTATGCACGGGCTTTAAAACACAAACAGAACCCTTCCTTACCATCAATGCAAGGCCACTTCCTCCGAGACTGTCGGCTAGGAGCTTTGTGAGGGTGCTGTCTCTGTAGGGAATGTGCCCGCTGCGCTTACGAGGGTCCGCTAATGCAGAAATGCAATTACCTGTGCAAGAGAAAGAAAGAAACGGAATTCACTAATGGGTTTCATTTCCCACACAGATCCATTTTTTGAAGCAGAGCGAACTTTACAGTGCGAATAGGAAAAGGTTTAAATGCCTCAACCTATTATTTCTTGGTATTGAAATCAGTGAAAAATTACATCACATTTCAAATGAGAGGTTTAAACTCCTTTACTCACATAGATGGTTATCTGTTGCTTTTCGTTTTGCATGAAAATCAGTGAAATATTACATCACAGTGTAAGTGAGAGGTTTAAATCCCTTTACGTATATAGATGGTCATCTGTTGTTTTTCGTTTTGTATTAAAATTAGTGAAATATTGCATTACACTGTGAGTGGGAAGTTTAAATACCTTGACGTGGTGGTCATCTGTTCTTTCTTTGCAATAAAATCAGTGACAAAGTACTCCATAGTGTGAGTGGGAGTTTTAAATACCTGGACCTACAAGTGGTAGCCATTTTTTGTTTCATTGTATTAAAATTAGTGACAAATTACATCACAGTGTGAGTTGGAGGCTTAAATACCTTGGTCAATAAATAGTAGTCACCTTTTATTGCTTTGTGTTGAAATCAGTAACGTATAGACAGTTCTTCAAATTCCCCAGGATTTACTGCGAGATGCAAAGTTCATTGAAGAATAAATATTGATTGAAATCCGAGAAACATTGTTTGAAATGACAAAAAGGGGAAAAGAGGAATATTCAAGTATAAGTGGAAATATGCAAATAATAAGCAAAATCGAATGACATAATAGCCAGTCATCAGTTGACAAGTTCGTTATTTGGATTTCTAAAAAGATGTTTTACCTGCACAATTTATATACAACTAGCAGTCATATTCGATGTTGTCTCGAATAATACTGAAATAACAGTAACATGGTACAAAATCCAAAGTATTTTAACCATAAATATGCTCCCTGTTAAGCTCAACAAACCAGTTAGAGCAAAAAAAATATATCATAACAAAAAGAAATACTTCGCTATATATTGTATTTACATATATTCAAATTACTTTAATAAAAGTTCCGCGAACAATTTTACTATCGCGATTACTCAGTGTCATATCTAGTTTAGTTAAGGAATTCGTCGGGCGGTAAATTATACGGCATTCATAAAAGAAGGGGGGAAAGGGATCGTTACAACCGACGCATTATGGCCATTGTAATTTTCTCTGGGTGTAGATGATACTGGTAACTATAGTTACGTTTCTCAAGAATAATAAAACTCTGGCAAAACGCGTGCATAAAAAATAACTTAGATAATAATTTCGAAACAAAGAAGCTTGTTATACTCGAAGAGCTTATTTTCTGCTGCTTAAATATATGGTTTCCAATTCCTGATGCAAAAACACAATGCTTTATTACTTTCGCATACTATATAATACAGTAAAAAGAAAGTATTGTTTTCAGGAAAATTTTCAAATTCGATATTTTGATGCCAATATATGTTTTTGGATCTCCTGAACACGTTCTGATTATTTTTGGAGTGATGTCTGTCTGTACGTCTGTGGTTTTTTTTTTTGTGTGTGTGTATACACGATAGATGTCACAAATATTAACGGATTTTCATGAAACTTTATATCCGGCTTTGTTATCGAAAAATCTAAAACTTTCTAGAATTTTTTGAAATTCGAGCGAAAACATATTAAAATTATTCGAAATTATATATATTTTTAACATAAGACAAAATTTAACATAATCATGCATAAAAAGGATTATATATGACTCAATGATCATTCGACATAATAGTGTCAATAATTGTTGGGAAAATTTTCTACGGTTCAATTTTTGTGTTCGTGAAGTCATTAGCCACCCTCGGGAGCAACTTACCCCCAGGAGTCTATTGTCATGCACAGTATAAATAGAAATATTTTTCAAGCCCTTTAAAGTGAAAGGTAATAGGCTATAGCTGTAATCATTTGGACTAACAATACCTAATTTTCAAAAAAAATTCTGCAAAATTTGAAAAAAAAAAAAAGCTTTACAAAAATAAATTTTGGTATGAGAAAGTCGAGTGGAATAACACTCCAATTATTTTTTTATTGTATGTAATACCTGTAATTCTTTATATGAAATACATTTTTTATTTTGCATCAATACATATACTTGAATACTCATGGCAAAACTTCCACATCCAGAGAAAGCGTTTTTAACCGTAACTGTCGAACGCTTGGTATAATATCATCATATAATAACGTACAAATATTTGGTGCAAAGAATAATGATCTACGTTGTGACCCAATAATTTAATTCGTAAACGGTTTTGCACTCATGTACATACTAGGATTATCGTAATGGGGTGATAAAATACAACGATAAGATACAGTTCAGCAAAAAAAAAACTACCAGGGGGAATGTGCTGCAATTTTGCGCAGTCGCATAGAAAGTTCTTTTGAATCGATTTCCATCGAAATATATATTATAGTCGTCATTCATATTTTTCGAGTATCAATTTCCTAATTCATATTTCATACTAAAAATTATTTAAAAAAGAAAAAGAAAAAGAAAATACGTAGAACTTATTTAGGTCGTTTAATAGTAACGTAATACAAAAATCAGCTTAATAAAAATTTATTTTGGAGGATATGAATAAAAGTCTAGGTAACTAATTTAACAAACTCAAAACTTATCTTATAATCCAAATACGGGTGGATCAAATGACTTGAAACTTGGCAACAGAGGTTACATTTTGACATAAATTCGAAATCTGTTGTGAAAATTGGGACGTCGTTGTAAATAAATAAATAAATCGTTTAGGTATGAAAACGACCCTTTGCGCAAATTTTATGTATATAAATTTGTAGAGGATATTATTCTCTATCGATTGGTATCTTTAAATTAGCTCTACTATGAACAATGTACGAGCAGCTAAGGGTGGTTCTATCTTACCCGCAGCTGTACATAAGCAAAAATATTGAGAATTAAAACTTTTGGTGTGCCTTAAAATGGGACAAGCTTTATTTTTTTTAACTTTCCCTGCCTTTTACTTACCCAGCACAAGAAGAGATTTATTGATGTTGTTGGCCTCTTTTAGAGTTTCGCCGCGGCTGTTAGTCTTCTTGGTCTTCTCAGATCCTGCCAGGTCGACCAGGAAGAGTTTACCATAACGTCGAATGTAATGCGTCGGATCCTCTGAGTCTCGGACTTCGGAAGTGAGGGTGAGTATCAACATCGTGTGGCTACGGGAAGAATGTTCGTTCATGTTGTGCGCTCGGACTTGGCGATTTTTGCGACCTGTTGACGTAACATAAAAACAAATTATAAATGAACTTCGATGTATGTATCTATTCACGATTTAACAAAAGTTGTAATGCTATTTTCCGTAGTGATTGAATCCATGTGCGGCTTTATTCTCACAATTGCTTTTTCAACAGGCTTTTTATCCTTTTGCTTCCAGAACATCTAATTTGTGATAGTATAGAGCAGAGGTTCTCAACCTTGGTGAGACCGCGGCCCGGTAAATTATTTTTTATGAAACGAGGGCCCGGTCCCAACAAATTGCCTCGTAAATATCTTTCCATGTTTTTTTCTTTTATAAATTAAACTAACATAAGTATTAATAATTAATCATGACAAAATCATAAAGCATATTATTGCATTTATGTATACGGTATGGCATGTTGACAAATATAAAATTGCATTTAAAAGAGTTATCAATCACTGAACTGGTGAAATCTTGTAGCATATTGTCATTTCTTCAGGCCAACACTATCCCAATTAGTCGTCATTTTCATTGATTTACAATCATTTTGATCAATTTAACAACATTTTCATTAATTAAAAAAATGGCGCCAAGTTGCCGATATTCCATCAAATTAGTCTCCAGAATTTCGCCAAACTAATACGGACGGAAAAATAGATTATGTTGTAGAAAAATAAATATTAGTGAATTGTAAAGCGTCAAGATGCAAAACTGTTACCCAAAGTACCTTCTTTCTTGAATGGAACGAACTAGATCCACGACAATGATGTTAACAAATTTATCGCAAAATATTGCATATGGAAATTGAACATATTTCACAATAGTTAGCATATTTATAATTTTTATGTAGAGTTTTTGATAGATTCAATTAAAAAATGGGCAATATCTCGAGAACAGTTTTCGCTAGCGTTCTAACGTTTATGTCGATCTTTTTTAATTAAAATTTACATAAGAAATTATTATTTACTTAACATTATTGAAGGTTTAGATTTCTTAATGAATTTTTCTAAATTTCGTTCAAAATTTTTGAGGTGTTTCGAACATTTGATTGTGTCGAAAATAAATTGGCTTATAGTATTCACTGATTTTAATGTCAAATTTCGTCCAAATCGCTCCAAACGTTCGTGAGATATTGCATATACAGGCACACACACACTTTTAATCTTACTTAAATGATTTACCCTACTTAAAGAATTTATCCTTCTTAAGGAGATACATTTATCCTAGATAAATGATTAAATTGCTTCTAAGAGAAATAGTTCAGGATTTGTGGAATAGATAGCGGGCGGGGAAAAGACAATGTATATACAGAGTCATCTATTGCTCATCTTGCAAACTATTTCGCTTAGATTTATTTGCTTATAAGAGAAAAAGTTCAGAAAATACGCAATAGATGGCAAGCGTAGGGAAAAGTCAATGGAGAACCATGGCCATCTATTTCTCACTTAGCGAATTTCTCCTAGAATGATTTTTATTTCTCCTAGAATGATTTGCCTCTACGAGAAATAGTTCAATAAACGAGCAATAGATGGCGAGCGTAGAAAAGTCAAAAAATAGACAGCGTCACCTATTTCTCATCTACCGAACTATTTCTCCTGGAATAATTTTTCTCTAAGAGAAATAGTTTTGAAAACTCGTAAAAGATGGCGAGCGTGAAAAAAATCAAAATACAGACAGAGCTATCTATTTCACATCTCCCAATCTATTTCTCCTAAAATTATTTGCCTCTAAGAGAAATAGTTCAGAAAATGCACAAAAGATGACAGGTATGGAAAGTCAAAATAAAAACAGCGCCATCTATTTCTTGTTTCCCAATTTCTTTTTGTCCATTTCTACTAGATTTGCCTCTAAGAAAAATAGCTTAGAAAACGCGCAAAAGATGACACGGGGTAAAAGTCTTCGGCCACTCAAACAGCTGCTCATATTCTACGGTGATTCGGGTGGCCTGGGTTTTCAACAGGGTAAAAGTCAATGGATATACAGCGTCATGTATTTCTCATCAAGCGAACTATTTCTCTTAGCTACAATTTAATCATATACTTCATAATCACAAGGTAGGATACATTCAATTATTTTAGTTGCAGTCCAGAAAAACTGATACTAGGTCAGTTTGTGACAGTCAGTTGTGCAAAGACCAAATACTAAATCTGGTAATAACAAAGTAGTAAACTTGTGTACATGCAATTTTTAAAGCAGTGGTTCTCAACCTTAGTGAGACCGCGGCCCGGTAAATTATTTTTTATAAGGCGAGAGACCGATCCCAACAAATTTACTCGTAAATACCTTTCTAATGTTTGTTCCTTCATACATTAAATTAACATAAGTAATTAATTAATTATGGCAAAATCATAAAGCATATTAGTGCATTTATGTATACGATGTGGCATGTTGACAAATATAAATTCCATTTGAAAATGTCATCAATCGCTTAACTAATGAAATCTTGTAGCATATTGAAATTTCCCCAGACCAACATTTTTAAATTATTTTTTGTGCTGATTTTCGTTAACTATCCCATTTTGATCAGCATCAAAAATTTATAATATAATTCAGCGTACAATTGATTGTTGAATTATTAAACTGATTTTACTTATGTTGGTTTAAAAATAGGGCAAAGTGAAAATTATTTATTCATTTTAATTTACCATAGAAGTCACCAGAGAAGTCTCTTATTCATATCAAAATTTATATCTGTAGTCCTATAAACACGGCCTTCGGGTTGCAGTACAAACACTTACACACTGCAATACGACCGGCCACACACTTAGCTACAGTAAACCTTCGGGTCTGTCGTGTGGTCTGGGTTTTCAACACTTCAACACTGCAATACGAACTTGCAAAGAAACAGTATTCATTACTACTAGATTTAAGAATAGACAGTCTTTAGTGGAGGATGTTTCTTTATAATTTCTTGCTGATTGGTCACACGCCGCCAATAGCACATCAAACCACAACACCCAGACGATATACCGTCCATGTTGCCATTCGATGTCTGACAATTCCCGATAATAGATAAATACTTACATGCTTAAAAATATGCGGCTTAGTCACTGACATTTGCTACACAGATGTTAGGCGTTCTGGTTCTAGGCTTTTCCAAGCATTCATAAATATTATCCTCCTTAAAAATTTTCACTATCAAATATTTATCATAAATGGTTAGAAAACAAAAAAAAAAAAATTGCAGGAGAATCTCTTGCGTCCATGCTGGTTGAGAAACACTGTTATAAAGGATTATTTTCTCATGCCTAGATGGAAAAAACTTGATTCTTAAATTGTTTCATGTCCGCAGAACATTCTATATGTGCTAGACCAATTTGGTGTTGCTCTTCAAACTATTTTTAGCTGTTTGATTGTATTTAACATACCTTCGCATGAATCCAATAACATTTCTACCTTTCTGCCACGCAAAAGGTAGAAGTTTGAGTTCATCCCTGGGCTTATTGTATAAGTGTCACTGACATTTGCTAGACTGATGCTATTTAGGCGTTTTGGTTCTGAACTTTTCCACACATTCACGAATATTATTCTCTTTAGAATAATTCCACTGTGAAACATTTATCATAAAAAATGCTTAGAAAACTAAAACGACACATTCCAGGAGAACTTCCTTCCCGGTCGTCCATCCTGTTGCTCCAAGTCCTCTGGACGAGCCGGACGGCCTGGGGCTTTCTCACATTCCAGGAGAACCTCTCGCGGGCCAGTATAACTGATGGCAGGGCTCGGTACCGGGTACCGCGGTCTGGCGGTTAAGAAACACTGGTATAAATGTGTACAGTAAAATGTAACTAAGCTGGATAGTACAAAGGAGTCCATAAAATGTGAAAATGAAATTATGATGGCATTGCACTGCTTTCACAGATAATTTAAATATGGCGTCGTAAAGGGAAACAATCTACTGGATAAGAAATTATTGGAGATTTAAAAAACTGAGTAAAGGGGGAAAATCAACAGAATCCAACTGAAAAAGGAGAAAACTTAAATAATTAATTAGGCAAGTAAAATAGAATCTAACGTCGTTGTAGTTTCATAGAAAAACAGCAAACATATAAACAACGTTTAAAATATTTTTTACTATAAAATGTACAAAAGTTTCTGGATCTTAATCTTTTAAAGTTTATTTTCTTTCTCCTGGGAAATTTCAGTTTTTAGACTTTGCTGCTTTCCTCCCTTTTTATATTAAAAGCTATTAATAATTACAAGCTGAAATTTCGTAGGATAAAATCGATAGTTTGAGTTTCAATCAAGCAATCTTTAACATAAATATTCATAATTATTCAAAATCGATAACAGTATTCTAAATTGATATTCAAATGAATTTCTGCCCTAATAGTTAACCATCTGGTTAATGTACTTATATTGGGCGTATGTAA
The DNA here is from genome assembly GCA_951213105.1 of Amaurobius ferox. NCBI lineage: Eukaryota > Metazoa > Arthropoda > Arachnida > Araneae > Amaurobiidae > Amaurobius > Amaurobius ferox. Next base: position 33,320,560 of record OX578136.1, read on the forward strand.
CAAACATGAGTAAATAGGTAGCCATAGAGCTCACAATACTTTCAAGTTTGCTTTGCCTCCAAAAATTTATGGTAGATATCAGATTTCACTCAAACTACAGCAAAACTACCCATGGATTAAATATTCATTAGTTAATAACATGAAAGAAAAATATAATGTTATCAACAGGTTTTGGATGTAGAACTTTTAAGAATTTTTAAGGAACCCTGTAAACTGGCGTGATTTGAAACATAAATATTGGAAGTAAAGAAATTTTCTAGTAACATCTATTCGCCAACCTAGTGACGTACTTCATTTTGAAGACAGCCCCATTGCAGTTACCAATAACTATTGACTTGTTTCGCGCTTTTTATGCGCTCATCAGCTTAGAATAGCCGATATCTGCAATGGCCACAATTTTTGCGAACTTCTATGGGAACTGAAATTTCAATTATTCGACGTGGCCGGCGTAAGGACTGAAATTGTCATTTCCCATAGAAGTTCTCAAAGATTATAACTTATAGCAAGCATTTTACTGCCTATATTGGCTATTCCATACTGAGGAGCGCATAGTAAGCGCGAAACCGGTCCATGTATGTTTATAACTGCAATGGAAGTGTCTTCCAAAGTTCTGGGAGAGCCAATATTAGGCGGGTTTTGTGTTTATTGGGTGCTTCATACTTAGAACAAAATGCACAGTTGTATCTTAATGAGTTTCTCAATTTAAGGAATAGTTTCATTAATTTTGTTTCAAATTTATAATCGCTATTATTATTTTACCTTCATCTAGAACACCTTCTAGATCTCCAGCGTCTTCGCATTCAACGACGAATAAGTTTTCTGCATAGAAACCTTTTTCTTTGGACCACCGTACTGCCAGAGGCTTGGTAGAAGGATTCAATAGATCTAAAACCTACCAAAATAAAATTTGAGAAATTATAAAAAGGAACTAGAAGCAAGATAATATCTGAAGTTTCTGTAATTTTTAAATTAGCTAAAATAAGCACGAAAGAAAAAATATCGGAACAGTAATAGATAAACAATTCGGGAAAAATCAGATGACATTTGTCCGAAAGTAAGGCAAACGTACCTCACTAGGTGAACAGTTGCCTTTTTTGGATAATTATTTCTTGATTTTTTTGCCAGTTATTTGTTTAATTTTCAGAATTACTTCCTTTCAGATAAGTTTTCGAATTATTTTCCATGAAATTTTCAAAACATAATATACATTTTTTTTCAATACTAGCGCTGTAAATATGTGAAGTATTTTTCAGAAATAACTTCAAGGTATAATATAGAATGTATAACTTTGCACACGATCAATAATAAACTAGATCAGATCGTTGTTTAATCTCTATTAACTTTTCAAATATTAGAATGTATTTGTTATTTGCTTTTTCGGAGTATTTTGTATTATATTTTGTAGAAAGCAAGTATTTTGCATTTTGTATTTTTCTCAAATATTTATTTTAAGAGTATTTAATATTTTTGTATTTTCTTTCAAAAATGAATTTTCATCGCAACCTTGTAAAAAAAAATCACTGATTCGAATCTTCTATCTTGTCAGTGATCTTATGTATGAACAAAGAAGCATCTGTTCTGATTCCCACAATTGATGCCTTCTCGGTTTTCAACAACAGTTCATCCCCGTTTTATGATGCATTTCCCTGTTCACAACATGACATCTTTTCTTATTTTCACAAGAAAAAGTCACAATATAGTGTCATTTCTCCTTTTCACAACATGACACCTTTTATCATTTTCACAAGATAATGTCACAGTATAGTGTCATTTCTCCTTTTCACAACAAAACACCAATTCTCATTTTCACAATAAATGTCATAATGTAGTGCCTTTTCTCCTTTTAATAACAATCATATTTATATTTAATTACAATAATTTTAATTATTTCTTTAACTAATCTAAAGTGTTAAGTTTGTAATCTTAACAGATGGTAAAATAATGATATTTTATATTTGTGAATCGTCACATGGTTTTCTCTCCTATTCTCATCTCGACACGAAAATAGTAATAACAGCAAAGTTCAAAATTTCGGCAAATTTAGATTTTCTTAGGTAATCGTAGTTTGCATAAGTGTTTTTAAACAAAGTTCGACATGTTTGAAAACTTTGGTTATTTGACATTTAAACTTCCAGTAACACGTGCGTATACTGTTTTTTCTTCAAAAGTTACATGCGGTTAGTGATAAAATGTTATGTTAGATGATCCATATAACATAAAGATTTGGGTTACACGGGTTAACATACTGCCCCTCTCCCCCCAGGGTGATCTGATTGATGGCATTTCGATGTTTGCTGTGGCGTCCATTTAACAGTCCTAAATGGATCTTTTTGCAACTCTCAGCTTGTGATTGCATCTTTTTTACCCAAAGCGGTTACCAAGAGCAACTTAGAGGAGGCAGAAGCTGCCCGGTAACAATCCGTAGAGCTACTCATATATGGTACAGTCCCCATCAGATTCAGTAATGGTAATCTAGTATCAAGGCTTTTGCATCCAGCTTAAAGACTATGATATCTCCCATTTTTAAAGTATTTTTCTTTCTAACCTTGTAACTTATTTGCTGTTACCATTTCGTGATTTTGAGGTTTTAACCGGTCGTTGGGAATCCTACTGTATTTTAACTGAATGTATTTTATCACTGGTTCTTAACACTTAACTGTTTCCCTATTTTAATTCTATTCACCATGTTCATCTTATTTACTTCACACGTTCTACGTATTTTATATTAGTTATATAGTATATTGGTTGTTCAATGAATTTTGATATTTTTTTCTAGAATTCGTGTGACTTGCAACCGAACGGGCTCCTTGAAAATTAAAAGTAAATTAAATTAAATTAAATAAACAACATTTCCATACCTGTTCCTTGTAGATTTCCATGTACGAAGCTTGCACGATGTACTCAACGTCTTTTCTCTGCTGAATCTGATTGAAGAGGTAGGCAAAAGCCATATGCACTACCCCTGGCGAATGCCTTTCCCCTGGCCTCAGTAAATCGTCACTCTGGGGAAAAGTATCTTTATTGTAGTTAAATTTTGAAACAAGAAAAAGTATGTGTTTAAATAAAGTGTTTTACGACAGCGTTGGTTCTGTTTTATAAAATACATAATTTGAATCTTCAAGATTTCTTTTATATTATCCCACTTCGTGATATAAGGTTATACAAATAACGAATACTGCTTATGCAAAATTTAAATTACTGTAAGTCGCATTCATCCCAATATGGATTGTAAATGTATTTACTGGGTACATTTGTTTACTGTATAGTTAAAAATGCATGGATTGTACATTTATTTACTAAATATATGGTTAAAATGTATATGGATTGTAAATCTGTTTACTATATGGTTAAAAATGTATAGATTGTAAATTTACTTACTATATGGTGAAAAATGTATAGATTGTAAATTTATTTACTATATAGTTAAAACGGCTCGCTTGTATTTTAAATACATTTTACAACCCAATAAAAAAACATAATATTTATTCGATAAATTATCTTTCAGTAGCAAAATTTTAATATTACTCCCTATTTATGGAATAAAGTATTTTGTAATTTTTTAAAATTCAAAGATTATCTAATAATAGCATTAAAAAGGTGAGAAGAAAAATCGCTTTATAAATGTCAGGCGTGTGTTTTCTTAATTCGTCAAATATATTTATTCATCTGTTATATTTAGTAATATTTGTGAAAAAAATAATCTTACAGAAAATAATCTTAGTAAATAATCTTGGTGGAAAAAAGTCCATTGTATCTATGGCGTCGCATTGAGAGATTGCGAATGATTGAAATAGAAAATTTGGAATATTTACATTTTAAATTATCAAATATTAAAGAAAGGTATGCCACTTTCATTTAAACATCAGCAGAAATAACATTTGTCAAATATTACTCACAAACAGTAAATTTAATTTTCTATGGTGAATCGAATATATGGGATCCACACCAAAACCAAGAAGTTTTAAAAACCATAAAGTCATAATATACTACAATATAAGAATTCCTATATTTTAACATGGCTAGTCTTTATATAACAGCAAAAGGTAACTGGTGGTCCGGGCACAAATCGAGATACGAAGCAACTTGTTGTTAACAGCCAGCAGGATGATTCGAGGCTGAATTTTCAATTAATTTCACGGAAAGTTAGTAGAAATTTCCACTTTATATTAACTAAGAAAATTACAACATCACAATGTGATCATGATCATTTTGAGATCCTATATGGTGAGCATTTTATTTGTGAAAAAAAATGCATAAATTTAACCTATCTGGTGTAGAAAGTTTATGTTAAAAATTAAAATATTCAAATGTAAATTACATTTATTTACCTGAATAACGTATATGAAAGCAAAATTTTTACTGAATTACTAATAAATAAATAAATTGCTATGCGAATTTCACCAAATTTGTGAGGCTGTTTATCCTGACATCAAAGGACACGGGTTGAAATTTTCTTACAGACTTAAAAATTTGCCAGTTTTCCGTCAATCAAAGAAAATTGTAAGAAAATATATATACATGTAAACAAACACATCTGTTTCATGGAATTTCCACGTTTTATTCATTCTATGCTTACCACTTTCCGCAAACTTTCTCCAGCGAAAGCTCACCAGGAAAATTTTGCATAAACTGCAAACTTAAATATTTCGTAAATATATGCTTTTGTAAATATAAGCAATAATTATTAGTATTAAAATATCGATAATCACTGTCACATTAAGGATAAATCGTTTGCTTAAAAATTATTCTCCTCCCACCAAATTGCTTATACGAAGCTGAACTAATTGTCAATCCCTGTTGTTGGCTTCTTTTTTAAGCATAACCTACGAGGTATCGATTTACATAAATTCAAATTTTAATAAAATGATACAATTGGAATAGTTAGACTTAAATAGTTTCGGTTATTATCAATTTCTTAACACATGATTGGCATTGAAGAAAATGAACTATAGAGGCAGAGGAAAGAAATTAAGAATCCATGTTGCGAAAACGCCAAAATCGCTTGATGTAATTGGTGCTCTTCCTTTTCTCCGTACATTTTTTGCATTTATTTCTGTGGTTTTATTGCATTAAATAATATGTATTTAAACTCTTAAGTTTGAAGAAGAAAATTATCAGTACAATGAAAATTATGGCTCAAATGATTAAGATGATTAAATGAATAATCAAATATTCCAGCGGACTAAAATTTCTATTCTCTTCCGCTTTGATTTTGGCTCGATCTATTCTGTTATCTGTCCAAAAACCAGGAACAGAAGACTTCTTCTACTCATAATTAAGGATCTGTTTTTAAAAGATTATCAGAATAATGCTATATATTAAATATAACGCTTTCTGCTATTCCAGATAAAAACAAATATACGGAATTAACACTAGCAACATTTCGGCACTATTCTCAAAACATTCTAGTATTTTCCAGCTTCTTGTCCATATTAGTCTTAGCACCTTCTGGCTCCAATGGGACAATGCCAGAAGGGAACCACAGTTACTCCGGAATATCTATTTTATCTCCAGAATAATCTGCATTTGACAGAATAATCTGCATTTGAATGTCGATGTTACAAGAGCAAGTGAGAATTTGAATTAGTAAAAGATTACTGCCCATGTAATGGTTGCATTGCTCTATTAGTGCTATTCTGTTTGGATCAGAGCAAATGCTGATGATTTCAGTTCTAATTTGGAGAACTTAAATTTTCAAAAATACAAATATTACTTATTAAAAAATACAAAGTAATATAGTAGTTTAAACATAATAATATTACTTAGCAATATTTTTAAATTGACAAAATCTCACTTTGGTTTCAGGAAAAATCATACGGTATGATACTATAAAAATTTTAATGTAAATTTAAGTATATAATAAGCATAAACGTTAATGAGAAACTGTGCCTAAATAATTTTACCTGTGGTCCCGTAAGTGTATAAGTTTTTCCCGCGCCAGTCTGACCATAGGCTAACACAGTGCAAGCGAACCTATAAAAAAAATAATATGACATTAACTTATACAAGAAATGGAATATATAAAAGGACAAATTTCAATAGACGCTTCAAAATTACATATTTTCTGAACCACAAAATGTATTTTGATGATTTGTTTTCAGGTGATGAACTTGCATCCTGGGAATAGTCTAATGTAAGATTTATCACACTACAGCGATTTGCTGAATAAAAGTAATTAAAAACCTGTTTCTGTCTGTCTATTTGTCAGGACCACTTATAGCTCGAGAACGGCTCAATGGATTTATATATAGTTTCACTGATTTGTGAAACTTAATAAGGAGCTGGATTGTGGTTAAAATGTTTCAAATTTTTTTAATATATAAAAGTGAAAATCCCAAAATACGCTATTGAGGTAAATATCTCCTAAAATACACAATCTAATTGGGTGAAACTTTTTTCGAGTAATGGGATTGTATCTATGGAATGATTCTCCTACACCTCCCCCACCCCCATACACACACACTGAACAACGGGAATTAAAATGCTTGTTTCGTCGATCTGTAATGATTGCTTGAAATTCGAAAACGGATCAACCGGCTTACATACTTCCAGCAATGCCGAGTATTTCTGCTAACAAACTGTAAAAAAATGTATAAAATGAGAACAAAACTTATACATTTTAAAATTTATACATTTTAAATTTATACATTTAAATTTATACATTTAAAAAAAATCATTTTATTTTCAGCAAATTTTAGAAACTTTATGTGTACATTGTAACATTTTTACAATAAATTTTAATTACTAGCAGACCCCCCCCCCCTCCTCCATGAAAATCTACCCCTTCGCCCTCTACACACACAAAAAAATTTTCCCTTCAATAAAGTTATAAGCAGTATCATAGTAACAATAACATTTTGAATTCATCTTCTGTTAAAGTGAACAATGTTTATTTTCTTAGAGTTTATGTATTTAAAACAACGAAATTCCACGTTGCCCCTAAATTGCAAATAGTAGAAACTGCGTCTTCATAATGTTATTCAGAGTCAATGATCTATACCTGTTTAAAAACTGAGTCGTGTGTGTCATACAGTTCAAAACTTTCCGGCATGTTTAAACTAGTTCAATCTAAAAGTAAGATAGGTCATCTAATAAACGAAGAATACAAAAGTTTATTTTTTTCCGGTAGTTTCATTAGTCACTTAAGGACAGTCGTTGGAGTTTGTCTTGCAAACAAAATTGCTTTATATGTTTGAAACTGATTGCAGATCTGGCATTCAACTCTTGACTAGACCATGGGACTCCAACCTTAAATACAACTTTTGACTCAAACGCCTATATTCTACCTATAGAAGTAGTTCCCTAAGCTGAAAGGTCCACTTGTGACCTAACGTGTCACTCTCTGTTTTTCAGATCAATAGATTTAATCATTCATGTGTGAGTGATTTTAATTCAAACTGCAACTTCCGGTCAAAGTAGTACATAATTAGTACAGTAGTGTGCCTATTATCAGGCACATAGCCAGAAAATTTCGGGGGGGAGGGGGGACACACAATTTCTGACGAAAGCATAACAATATGTTTAAAATAAAACTCATTTCTAATTGATTATTAATTATGTATTTTAAATGCGTATACATTTCGCAATACATCTATAAATATATTAAGAGGCAAAAGTTAGAAAACTCATGTTATTTTAGCATATGCCCTAAAAACATAAAGAACGTAATTTCGGAAAGGAGGGGGGGGCAGGTTCCCGAGGTACGCCCCTTCCTATTATATAATCCATTCCAATCCAAGAGTTGCAAACATCTACCGAAGAATGTTTGGTTATTGAATTCTATAAGCAATAAACAGACTTTCTGCTTCCGACAAGGCAATGGGATTTATTTCATCTTACAAAAGAATGAATACATACTTTTTCAGTATAAGATATAATACATGAAATGATATAACAATTCAAAATGAGAGAGAACTCGAGTGCTTGTTAGTGATAAGTTACAGATCTATGCTCTGAACTAAAGAAAACCTTACTCCCCAGTTCAATTAAACAGCGTTGGATAACACATGTAGGAAAACTCATTCTTCGTATTTCACTGTGAAGGGAAAATGTATATCTGGTAGGAAATGCATTGAAGATGATATTCATGACGGTTGCATAGTTGTGACGCTGGTGCCAACTTAACACGTATCGTAGAGTAAAGATACTAAAGAAAAGGTTTTCGGGTTGAGAAAATTTTTAGCAAAGCTGGGAACTTCGACATAAACAGTGTTTCATTGTATTTCAAAGCAACATCAATTTAATGACGTCAATGAAATCGAATGGCCAAACTTTTGGCCAAAGTTAAAAAGATCATTGGCCAAAGTTATAAAGACATTTTTGGACCTTTGACATATCAACCTGGGAACATATTAACGTATAAACGAATTCGACGTATTAAGAGTACCCCTCTTGGCAGTGACCGACTTTTTTTTACCTACTAAGATCAAATTAATAACATCAATGAAAGTCGAGTGCCCAATCTTCTGACCTGAGTTAGAAGAATCTGTAAGAAATTTTTGAACCTCAGAAGTATTAACCAGAATTAAGGAGATAAAACTATAATTTTGTACTAAGAATCCCTATTGAAAACAAGGTGTAAAGAATATCATAAGGCTCCTAAATAAGCGTAAAGAAGGTCTAATTAGCTGGAGAGTTTCCACCTTGACTCAACTTTTTTTATTAAGGAAAGTCTATTTATTTCCACATTATCGCCTTAAAAATATAAATAAGAAATATAAATATAAATTGCATACTGCTAAAATAGTTTGTGAAATACAATTTCTCCTTACCCGTCAAGGGCCATGTCTATGAGCCTTTTAATGCCACAATGGTCAAAAACTTCCTCTTGCGTCGCTTCCGGTTCAAATACAACATGGAAGGTAAATACTCTAGGTCCATTTGACTGGTCATCCAACTGAAAAAAGGTTGAATGAATGAGCAATAAATACCATGCAACAGAAATCCAGAAATATGAGTTACAATTTGCGTGAAATATTAATTTTATCTTCCTGATAATTTTATGAATATATCTGATTAATAACATCTTAGTAATAATCATAGCCAATTTTTTATTCTATCGTAAGGGTTCCTTAAATTCATTTGTTATCTTCTTACATAATAAAAGAAGGATGTTTATGTGTCGGTCTGTGTAGTCTGTAGTGAAAAATCGAAACTACAGACAGCAGCAAATTTTAGTATAGGGGGAAGGGTACACGACGTTGATATTTTTTTTTATAAATCAAACCAGTTTAAAAGGTATGAATATAGAAGTTAAAATTCGGTCAAAATGTCCCCATTTTAAAATTAGTTTATCCCAATAGGCCATTTTTCGAGTGTAAGAGATATGAATGGCTATCTGCGAATCAGACGTGTGTCGTGACAGAAATTGTGGTTTCAAATGCAAAATTCTAAATGTTATAGATATATTATTTTCATTTTTAATTGTATGATTATTTAATCATTATAAGCAATCTGTGAGGATTTCATTTGAATCGGCCGCAAATTTTTCAAGAATTTTATTTAAAATTTTATTTTTACTTCAGGTGGTAAAGGAACTTTACTTCTTTTCTGAAAATGTTTTTTTAACAAATTGTTACCGGATAAAGAGGTATTTTGCAGCTTATTTCTTCAGATTTCTGTTTTAAAGTTTTTTAAAATACTTTTCAATATGCTAGATTCTTTTTATTTAGATTATCTAGCTTATCATCACCTTCATCTAGGTTATTTAGCTATTATGCTAGATTATCCAGCTTCAATATGTTAGACTTTTTATAAAATTGTCGGTTGATTTCATAGTATTCCCTATCAATCTATTGCGCTTCATTCACTAATTTGATCCTGTCGGAGCTTCTAATTAAGTTAGAGCTTAGATTTAAAGACTATATATTTTAGCTTGGGGTAACAAAGATTGTACCCAGATTGCATCATTTGCGTCCTGTATGCTTATTTAAGGTGTATTAAGCGCCCGTAATGGGAGAGGCGCAGCTACCAGTACGTCCATGTATTGGCGACTTATGAAAAATTGAATAAATGAAGTATATATTCCTGGTTTAAAACCGCGGGTACATTTTGTAGTTTTACATAAGTCCTGAAGTAGAATAACTTGCAACTACCACCACCAACACAACTAACTTTTATCTAAGTGTAGATTCAAAGCCTTCTCACCGAAATTTGACCATCAGCTGGAAATTGAACGGCCTGGATGTCCCTGCGGCCTTCTTCCTTATTCGTAAGAGGTCGAACTCTATAAAAAATAATTGTTTAAAAAGTCAGAAATTAAGCGAATTGCTTCATTAATTTACAATTAAAATAATGAAGCATAAAACATGCACAAAGAAAAATCATAAAATTTTAGTTAAAAAGAGAGGTATGACTGGAGAAAAAAAAAATTGATTGGCAATATTGAATCAAAATAGCCAATCTAGTTTTGTACAGTGATTATTTTTAAAAAGAAAACTAGAGTAACTTAAGAATTATATTCTGATTTTTTTAACATAAGTAATAAGGGAGTTACAGATTAGAAGTTACTGTAAAAGACTGATTGTCAACGCCTTTTTATTTTTATATTTTAAATATTTTACATTTTGTAAGGTATAAAATAGAGAGTTAAAAAAAAAGTACTCGCATGGACTTTCGGAGTTACTGATTTATTATATTTAAAGTCTGTGTAGACATTAATAATATTTTGTAAAGAACCTTGCTGCTCCAACAGGGAATCGAGCCCTGGATCTCCGAACTAGCCTCTCGGCTATAGATACTTTAATCCTGTCTGCAGCAATATTTACTATACTACGGCAGATACTGAACTTTGTAAAGGACCTTCCCCAACCGGGAATCGAACTCTGGATCTTCGAACTGGCCAGCCGACGTTCTACCGTTGAGCTACTGGGACGAAATCGCAAGCTCTTATCGTCGAAGTGGACTCGGCATTCTTCACCCTCTAATGTCAGATTGGCGGGCAACTGACCATCTGGCTGACCACCTCCTGTTATATTTATCACAGCTTAGCCTCCTGTTATTACTATTTTTACCCATGTTAGTATCCTGCGTGGTTGTTACCCTTTCAATTTTAATCGCTCAATCTTCCAGAGTCCACTGAATCCGCACTAGTCGTACTAGGGTCACTTTCAGGCTTCCGACATCTTTGCACTAACCTACAGGGTTGATTTGTTCGGGTGCCATTGGAAAGAACCTTGTTGTTCCAACAGAAAATCGAACCCTAGATCTCCGAACTGGCTAGAAGATGCTCTACCATTGAGCTACTGGGAATAAATTGCAAACTCTTATCGTCGAAGTGGACTTTGCATAATTTTAGGAAGCGGCGAGGCTCAAATACGGTACCACTGCGCAAAATGCTAATGATATAACTACTTGACTATCTTGGCTCCTAACAAGTAATGTTAAATTAGATCAATAATCGACATTAAAACATTAATTTAAATAGGGCAATTTAAATTTCTCAGAAAGACAACAATATTTATTACTTTTAGATTTTCTTGCGGAACAAAACACCTGGTTGTACTGCATGGAAAACTAGTTTTCCGAAAAACGCAGCTTAGGAAACACTGACGTAAATAAACACTACACTTTAAAAACTGATATTTACCTGACCACAACGTGGATGTTATCGAAATTTCCATCGTCTGATCCCAAAGACATGACAGAGTCTTCTGATGCGGCCGAACTGGGCCTGAGGGAAATAAAAAGAAAAACAATCAATCAATAATGAGACAACTGTTACAAACTAAATAAGATCTCATGGGAAATAAATTCGACAATTCATTGTAATACAAATCCCATGTCAGAGAATCGAAATATAAAAATATTATTTTAATAAAAAATATAAAATGCTGCGCAAATAAAGTGTGGTAATCAGATGTACATTTTGAAAATACTTTTATTTTTGAAACGTACTCCTGCTGACTACACTTTATGTGTGAAACATACGCCAGCTTACTAAACTTTATTTGAGAACTTTACTGTTTACTGCACTTTTTTACTACACATCATTTTACGTTGTAATTTAATTATTCGTTGTTTGTGACAGTCACATTCTCTATTTATTAATTCAGTTTTTGTTTCCAACATATTTCTTTAAAATAGAAGGAATACAAAAACATTTGTTTCTTATACCAAAATGAATCATATTTAGTAATAGAAGCAAACATGTATAAGAGACCCCGATAAGATAGCGAGCGGGGCAAAATTAATAATTATGATTCCTTGAAAGTTGTCATATGAACAGGGCAGTCCATTGGGGAAAGGGCACCACTAAAGTGAGAGGTCCCCACCTCCAGGGGGGGGGGCGTATCCCAATAATTATTTGAGAGAGACGAATATATAAACAAGAAAGATCAATCATGCTTAAAGCATTGATTATGAAACACTTTCCAACTTCAATGCAATTTTATTTAAAAAAATCGAAAATGCAATACATTCCTCGGTAATATTTTAAAACTTATCACGATACTACATTGATTTATTATATTTGAAAACTTAAACCTTCATTGAAAAAAATGAACTTCATTCAAAAGACGGCATTGAAATATAAATTGCGTGGTTTAAATATCTCTAAAATGCAATACATTCCACGGTAATATTTTTAAATCTATCATAATACTACGATGATTTATTATATTTGAAAACTTCATCGAAAACAACTGAAATTAATTCAAATGACGTCATAGAAAAAATAACACGCCTGGATCTCTCTATAAAAGCAGGATTTCATTCATAACTTTCTCCATTTCATTCATCACAATACTATAATAATTTATTTTATTTAAAAATTAAGACCATGGAGCTACAATTGATAAACTTTATGCTTAAAACTTCATCGAAAAATATCGTCCTTCTGTTTATAAAATCGATTAATATTTCATTCATATCAGCCATGCAGACTCCATGGACTGAATTATTTTGTGTTAAAGAAATACAGTAATTCTAATACAAGTCATTCTACATATTTTGCTGTTTACATTTTACATAGGTGAAAAATAGGCTTAATTGTAGAAATAATCAAATTTGAATGAGAATTTAAACTCAAATATATTGTCATTGTGTTGTTTTAGTATGTAGATGCACAGAATTTAAGCAGAAATAAAGTAGTTTTAGGATGGATACAACACTCAATATGAATTAAAAAGAACTTTAAAAAATCACGAATTTGAAACAAGATGGATGCCATATCTCATTTTGAAGTGGGTCATGTGATCGTTTCATATCATGGTCACGTGATCGTTTCATATAAGATGTGTAATTATTATTTTAATTTTTATTTAAAAAACTACTGAATATATTTAGCTGAATTTTTTTTTATATATTTTATGGAACAATTTGACTATTACCTAAAATTTTCGAAGCAATTTGTGAATTTTAAATCCGCTTAAAAAATGTTAGAAAAATTAGGTCCCATAGGGCTCAATGTATTTCATTTTTTCAACCCGTGTTCAATCCAAAACTAATTGTGTGATATTATTCATTTATATTCCCATAGGTCCTACAGACCGTCTGAACAACATACTAAAATTTCATTTTGATTAAGTCATTTTTACGGCAGTTATCGTGCTAACGGACAGACAGACAGACAGACAGACAGACAGACAGACAGACAGACAGACAGAATGAACAAAGTCATAATAAACACTTTTCAACTTTGTTGTAAAGTGTTAAAAATTCACAACAAGAAAGACCAATCATGTATAAAGCACTGATTATGAAACACTTTCCAACTGCAATGCAATTTTATTTAAACATCTCTAGAATGCGATAAATTCAGTGGTAACATTTGTTAAATTATCACAGTACTACAATAATTTATTTTACTTAACTTAAAACCCTCTCTAACTCTATACTCAAAACTTCATCGAAAGACAATACTATAAAACCGTCTGCTTCTCTATATAAAATCAATGAATACTTCATTCATATCACCTATATTTCAGATTCTAGAGCTAAATAATTTTGCGTGAAAAATTATTCAGAAATTTTTATACAATTCATCTTACAGCTCGATTTATTTACATTCTGATTACGTTAAAATTAGGTTTCATTGTAGAAAAAATCAAAATTTGATGATCATTTAAACTCAAAAATAATGTAATTGCTTTAACACAGAATATAGATGCACAGAAAATATGCAAAAATAAAGCGGTTTTAGGATGGATGCAACACTAAATATAAATTTAAAAGAACTTCAAGAATCTCTATTTTGACACTGGGAAAAAAATATGGATGCGCTATTTTATTTTGAAGTGGGTCACTTGATCTCTTTATATAATATGGGTGTAATTATTATTTTAATTTTTATTTAAAATACTACCGAACATATTTGCTGAAATTTTTTTATATATTTTATGGGATAATTTGAATATTTCCTAAAATTTTCAAAACAATTTTTCGAATTTTAACTTCGCTTAAAATTTTTTTGAAAAATTAGGTCCCATAGAGTTCAATGTATTTCACTTTTTAGCCCGGGCACAATCCAAAACTAATTGGGTAATATTATTCATTTGCATTCTCATATATCTCATAGACACCGTCTGAACAACATACTAAAATTTAATTTTGGTAAAGTCATTTTTACGGCTGTTATCGTGCGAACGGACAGATAGACAGGCAGAATGACCAAATTCATAAACGCTTTTCAACTATATTGGAAAGTGTTAAAAAGAGAGGAAATTCAAATATGAAGAATGCCTGTAATAAATGCTTGTAAGGGATCCTACAATTTGAATGGGCGACTCTGTTGATAGATCACACAATGCAAAGAACACAGAATAAAATGCATACTCTTATATGTACAGCTGCGGGAAAAAAAAGGCCTCACCCTCTGTTAATCGAGCATCGTTCATCGTAGAGAAAATTGAATGATACCATTCGATTAGGAATAACATCCTCTACAAATTAATGTGCGTAAAATTTGCATAAGGAGCAGTCTTCATATCTAAACGCGCACGAACTTTGAAATTTTCAATGTCAACATCCAAATTTGACGTCACCCACAAGTTCTAAACCCCCAAATTAGTCCAAATTCAAATTTTCACGACGTTTCTATCTTTATATCTGAAGATATTCAATATTCCGGAATGTGTAATTTTCGGGGATCAGCTCCATATCGAAAACCGCAATTTGAAGGGCGATGTTTCGTTGATTGACCACAGCAGGATTATAAATTATTGAACCTCTTGGCATTCAGCATTATGGCTTACCTCAAAATCAGCCAAAGAGTCGCAGGTTCGATTCCTGCATGAGGGGGTGAGCATTTTTATGGCTGGGTGTGGTGTTGTCTTGTGTGTGTGTGTGTCACTAAGGCGGTGGGCCTGTAATTGGTGGGATTATGTGAGCCTCAAATAGGGCACGATTATTAGGCGTAAAAAGCCGTACTGAGTACGTTGCTAAAAACTAATGGGGCATTCGTGCCAGGGCCAATAAAAGAAAGAAGAAATAAAGAAGAATGAAATGTTTATTTTCAAGTGTAATTTTATTATGCTGTTTCAAAAACAATTTATGAGACTAACAAATATCTGCAGATCACGCGACGAAACAACTCCGTTGGAACATGGTGACGAATTTAAAAGTATCAATACGATGTGCAACCTCCGTCATTATCAATCACCGCTTGAAGTCTTGTTGGTGTTTAGTATCACATAATTTTATAATTTGTTATTGTTCTATATAAATATTTTTTATTATAAATTATACCGTTTTGTGGGCGATTTCAACTAGCAGTAGCTCCAGAACTATTAATCGACAGTAACATAAGTAGATCCCATTTATAACGATACAAGTTTTTACCGTTCGATATAGTAGCAGAATTACGTTGATTAGGTTCCATCTATACAACACTGTTTATACAAAGTTTTTATTAAAGCTGGGTAAAAATAAATACCCGCTTTCTTAAATAAATATTAACTTACAATTAATATAACTTTTTCAAATTATTCATTTTTCTGAAATTATTCATACGACCCCTAAAATCATCGTGATGCTAAATATTTAAACATTTCGAAAGAACCAGAAGGAGGAAACACCTGGAATTTTACACAAACATATAAAAAGTCTTTGTGAATCGATTTTTATCAAAACATGTCCAGGTTTGTATTCATATTTTTCCGATTATTGATTTCATAATTAATATTTCATACAAACAATTATTTCCCCAAAAATAAAAATCACGTAAATGTGTTTCGGTTGTTTAGTAGTCGAAAATGGTGATTGATAGAAGACTGAAACAAGTGATATGTTTATTGAGAAAGCCATAAAAATCTGATACAGACGTTTCAAAATTGGTTACAAATATTGCTGACAGATGATGCTGTGCACTGTAATCGCAGTACGGAGTCCGAGAAATAGGCTATAAATAGTTGTAATAACTGTCCTTGGTTTAAAACTCTTTATAGGGATTTTATTTCGACTATACTATTATTTTATTTTTACTTTATTTTGACTCTTAATAGGGATCCGTACTGCGATTACAGCGTACAGCGCCATCTGTCAATTCATAGCATTTAAAAAGTTACCCTGACAAAGGCGTAGCCAATCCATCCAAGTAGAACAACATGTTCCAACAGTCCTCGCCAGACGACCTTGAAAGGAACTTTTTCCGCAGTTGTTCTACCTAATGAGGAAAGGAGTTTTTCTACCTTCTGAGGCCCCTTCTATTTGTCCACCATTGTGAGCTCATACTTTAAATACGGAGCACATGGAATTTTCAGCAAGCAGTGAAGTAATAGAGCCATTATCAAATTTCGCTATACAATTGACTTGTTTGCAAATGTTAAAAATAGAGCACAGGGATGATTTTTGTTCAAAACAGGCGTTTCGGAAATTGAGTTGTGTTATTTCCATCTTCAATTGGGATTTTCAGAAAGCAGTGAAGCATTTATATAACCATTATCAAATTGTAGTCATACAATTCGCATTTCGTACAGTCACGTAATTGGCAATTTATATCTATTCTCATTTCTACTATTTACTATAAAATGTGCCTAACTTTTCCCCGGATTTAAAATACAAGCTAACATCAATAAGGAAAGACGGACGGAGAAATAGGTTCTTCCTGTAGTAGATTCTCATATTCTTTCCAAGATATTGAATTTTCATCAGTTAGTCATCATTTTCATTCATTTTGTGTCATTTTTAACAATTTGGCGCCATTTTCGTCAATTTTGCAACATTTAAAATATTCACCAAGTTAGCGATATTCCGTCAAGCACGTCGCCAAAATTTCGTCTAGCGTTACAGACGGAGAAATAGGTTATTCTTATAGTAGAAGGAGATAAATGACTATTGATGAACTGTTAGACCTCAAGATACAAAACCCAAAGAATCTTCTCTTTTGAATGGAACGAACTAGATCCAACAGAATGATGTTCACAAATTTATCGCATATTATTGCATATAAAAAGTGAACATATTTCATAATAGTTTTTAATTTTTCTATGATATTTCGATAAATGTATTTGAAAAATATGCAATATCTCGAGAACGATTTATTCTAGCGTTCTAAAATGTATGTCAATCGTTTTCTAATGAAAAATTACCTAATAAATGATTGGTTACGTAACTTCATTGAAGGTTTTGATTTTTTGATGATTTTTTTTCAAAATTTTATTCAAAAGTTTGGGGGTCTTCCGAACATTTGATTGCGTTTAAAAACAACAGGCTTCCAGTATTCACTGATTGTAATTCCTGTACCAAATTTCATTCGAATCGCTCTATTTGTTCATGAGATATCGTTTCCACAGTCTCACGGACACATGCACAGAGATTACTTCAAAAACGTTCGATTCGTGTTCAGAAATGCTTGAAACGTATTGTATACAGATGTTTCACATGAAGCGTATCGAAAGGAATATAATCAACGAATGGTCGTAGAAGTAAAGTGAAATATGAAAAATAATCAGCAGAGGAGAATTTAGTTATGATAGTTTCTACCCCCCCCCCTCCACCACCACCACAGAACTGATAAATTCATTAAAATGCGAAATATACGTCCACACAATAAAGTATAAACGGCCACACAATAAGAAAATGTCAATTTATAAAATTTACGTAACACACAATTAAGACAAAATATATTTATCCGGTACCTTTTATTTTTCTAACAAATAAAATAGCTTCACATCCCAACTAATTCATTATTATTATTTGAAAATATTCACCCAAAATCGTCAAATCGTTTTACAAATACCATTCAATACTCGTTTTGAAAAACGTTCTTTACGTGGGTGTTAAGATTGATGCTCTGCGTTAATTTTCCTGAATAACTATAAACAGATTACTGTGAAAAAAACGGCTCAAAATTCTGCTTCCTAACTAAAAAAAAAACTAAACTGCTGCTAGACTAACTGCTCTCTAATTCCTAAATAACTTCAAAAAATATCGAATTTAAAATATCACTTCGAGGTGTCTGAGATTCCCTTTCCGGAAGTAGTATCTCTGAACCAGATGTATTTGGGGTGAAATCGAAAATATCGAAAATCCAACTCTGTCACAATCCAACTATACTAAAATTCAATTGAAAGCAAAAAAAAAGAGAAAAAAATAATAAATTTGCGGAACAAAAATTTTAAAAACATCTTTGCGTGTTCCCTTTCTTTTATTCAGTTTTATTCCCTCCCGGAAAAAAAATGGCACGCTATCCGTAAAAAAGGAGGCGGACCCCACAACCTTGAAAGTGCAAAGCCTGGTGTTACATCTGTGACGGATCAATAGCATTGAGTACCGTGTGGGGAGGCGCAAATGAGAGAATAACATAAATCCGTGTCCATTTCGGTCTGTGTGTCTCTAAGTCACGCTATAGAGACATTTTTTTTTGTGTTGTTGTTAAAGGGATTTGCGTAATCAACAGTGATTCCAGATTTGATATGATCATTTTTTGTTAGAGAAATGCAATCCTGTATAATATCATGGAATATTACATCCTATTATATTGAAAATTACTATTTAATTATGAGAGTATGCTTTTATGATGGTTTTGGAAAATATTGATTTTTATATTTGAGATATATTGTAAGTAATTAATATGCTCTTTTGCAAAAAAATGTTGAGTATTTCGTAGATAGTTGAAAAAGTGTGTCGTGTTCGAGGCTTTTCTTTTATGCAAACTGTTCCACGCCCAAAGATACCGCAAAAAAAAATATTCAAATACCAGACTGCGCCAGTACAACCTTAGCCAATCTAGGGTTTTTTTAATGTACAACAATGCACAAATTGTGTAACATCCAAAGAATTTGTGCAGTTTGAAACTGGAATTTGTGCAGTGTGAAACGGTTTTTTATTAAATATTTTGCGATTTTGTACTTTCGGTTTAATTTTTTTCATAAAAAATAAATTTGTTTATTCTAAAGGCAGTAAAAATTTTATTAAAATTGAAGAGTTCGAGTTGAAATACTATCTAGTAAGATGAATTATTTTATTTATTAAAAAGTGCACAGTACGTTTTTTGTGGATGAATTAATGATTCCAAAACGAACAAGAAACATTGACGTAACACATATATTTAACATTTTTTACACTTTAATTTTTCTTACTCTTTCTACAACGCTGTTCAACTTCTATAAAATACAGAGTAAAATTTTCGACCAAAATATATTTGCTGGAATTGTATCAAGAATATTCATACGCCACATTTGATTATAATTACGTGATTTATTAAGTACAAATATTAGTTAATTTTTAATTAAATTTTAATACTTTAGTTAATTTTAAATATGTTACCTAAGCATTGTTTGTGAATGACACGTTAGATAGGTAATCATCATGGCTCCGAGCTGCAAAATTTAGGCTATTTTATAAAACTACTAAAATAATTATATGAACATTGAAAAATTTCCAAGTAAAAATCACGCCCCCTCCCCTCTCCACAATTTATATATTGATAATTGTGCTCATTTGTTCATTACACAATTTTCCTTAGATGAAGCAATCAGGATCTGCAGCAATCAGATTTTTTCCCCCTGAAGCAGTCAGAACCTGTAACGGATTTTGATAATTCTGATTGATGCAGTAGTTACTGCGGACTTAAATTAACACCCCCAAGCTTATTAGGTTCACCCAAAATCACGAGGCAGTTTATAGTTGTGGATGGCATACTGAAAGTCAAAAGAAATTTTCCGGGCTCGCTAACCACACTCCCCTCCCCCCCCCCCCCCCACACACACATACACAAAAAAAAAAAATACACAAATACCCCAAGACATGTTGATACATAGTAAAAGTTCAGCTGTAAGTAGCACATGGTTTTCATTAAAGTTCTTTTTCGTCAATAATATTCAATAAATACACTGTAAAATATTATATAGTTATTATATATATATATATATATATATATATATATATATATATATATTATAGTTATATATATATGATAGTTATTATATATATATATATTATAGTTATATATATATGATAGTTATTATATATATATATATATGTAATAACTATCAGGAACCTTACTCCCCATTGAGGACAGCTGATTCCCCTGAAACTTTCAGTAACATGCTTGCAAATATTATACAATGATAAAGATTCGTGCTTTTCGTACAAATTAATGCATGACATCAATGCTAGTTTAAAATTATATCGAATTTGAAAATTATACATTATTTTATTTTATTGTTTTTTGAATTAGGTTAGGAATGAATTATTTGTTTGTTTGTAAGTTTTAAATTAGGCGCATTTTTAAAATACGCCAAAATTATTCCTAAAACTACTCTTAAGTTATTCCCAAGAAGGAAATGGGAATTATTTATCTGACTTTGCAAAATGAGAGTTGATTCATGTTTTGTTATGCCTTATACTATCTCATATCTATTTGCTTATCTGAAATGTCACCTATTTGGAGAAGAACATAAAAAGTAACTAGTGACGTCGCCAGAAAAAAATTGGAGAGAGGGAAAGATAAAAAAGTACCTTGTTTCCCATTTCTCCAAATATCATTCCTACGAACATCAATAGTGTCCGATGGGCTCCGATTTGGTGGTTATGACCTCCAAATCGTCCCTGGCTACGCCACTGACAATAACTAAACCAGCTGCTATCACGACGAGCCATCAGTTCGAGCAAAGCTCATGTGACTTGAACCGCATCAGAGACAATTGGTCCCTCTACATGTTGCTTTCCAGCTAGGGTACTTTTTGTACAGAGAAACACATATGAAGTAATTATAGCAGTATCAAATGTAGTCGTAACTGGATAAAAGTAATGGCGTTATCTGTAACGATTACTTTTCTTCTCTCTGGGGGTTCGTACTAGTTACTTATTAAAATTTAATTTTCCAAATGAGAGTGGTTTCATATATTTTAATGTACTTCAAATTACTGATATTTATTTTCCTGTCTTAAAAGTATCCTAGCTGAAGAACAACATGTATCTTAATGAAATGCTATTACGACAATTTACAAACTTTATAGCCAAGTTCGTGGAAAAAGAACCTTATATAAATGGCAATTGGCTAATTTGCATGTCTATATTAACAAAATGTTCTAGCAAACGTTTATTTTTATTTCTTTGTAATACTAGATAAGGAGTAAGATAACTCAAAATTGTATATTATTTGAAGACATAATGATAGATTCATAAAACTTTAAATATACCACTATAAGCAACGATTTTTGAGTTGGTAAAAGGGATTACCTACCTTAAGAAAGTATAGTATTTTATTATGCGTCAACTAACCCCGAACGGTCTTGAAGTACGCCTAGGGGCATATTGAATATTTTGAAAGTGAACAATAGTTTCAACCATTATTAATACCGAGAGTTTCAAGGATCGCCAACATTGCCGACAGGATTTTCAGGCTGCTATGCAACAAATGCGCCCCCTTTTCTACAAGTTACTGATCTTTTGGGCTCCCAAGCCTTCTGGGCTCCTGAGCAATGCATAATTTTGCGCTCTTCCATCGGTGACCCTGAATATCGCTTGAAGAAAGTTTTTCTTTTAACTATTTATGTTACAAGAAAACATTCTGTGTCCTATGGACAGAGCCTTATTAACGCACGGGCCTCTAGGGCCGCGGCTCTAGGCCCCTAAATTTTGTATGTGATAAGAAATTTAAGCAGAATTTTGTTAATTGAAAAACTGGTAATATTTTTTATTTCAAGTTATAAAATATGTTAATAACTTTAAATATATCCTTTAAAGTCTTAATGTATTACTCTGAAATGAAAAGTTTGCAAGTTTTCAACATCTAGAAAAGGGCCTTCAGGGATATGATCCCGGCCCCACCCCCTACCCCCCAAATGTGTTGATATTTTACATGCGCTTGGTATGCCGTGAATGTATTGGGGCCCCGAATTAACAGCAGGCCAGGTCCTGCCTACAGATCAACTGGACTTCTGAATCCTACAAGACAGCTAGTTGTACTACATGCTTTAAAAAATGTTCTTACGAAAACTGTTTCATCACGAGGATGGATAGTGCTACATAGAATAGAGATTTCCAGTCCATGGTTGGAGTTCTCACCTCCCATCTGTGGGTTCTGTGCACCTTTCCGGAGAGGAAACGGTTATGCAATTATTTCAGCATTTATGTATTAATTTTATTTATTTTAATTACAACTGTGAAAAAAATATCACAGACGAAGAATTGCATACAACAGGTATATTTATTCAACCATGTGGACTTTTCTGACAAATTGCCCTGGAAAATGGGTAATGTAGTAGTAGTTATGGCCAAACTTATGCAGATATGTGCCATTTAAAGATGTATCGATGATAGACTGAATTAGCTAAATTTTCTAACTTTCTAACTCTTGCATTTTACAGTAGTTTTAAAGTAAAAATATACAAAGTTTACTAGGGACCAATACCTAATTTTCATTTTAACAAACTATATGTATAAAAATTATGTATCTTCCTGTATATTCAAATATTTAAATAACAATTGGAATACAATGGGCTCTATATAACCCGTTGTATTCTTATCTCAACGAACAATCTAATGATCATATATCTGAATGATACGGAAATTTTGATTATATGATCTTCATATAATCACTTATATTTAAACTTTAGTAAATATGATGTTATGAATTTTTGACGCAAATCTATTTACTATTGGTTTGTTGACTTGGGTGTGAAATTTAATTGCAAGCTTTTTGTATTAATAAACATATAGAACAAATGATTTTAAATGCTTTTGGACATGGTGGGTTCTTGATTAGAAATTCTCGGGGTTTTCAATTTAAAACTATGATTATATTAATTAAATAGGCCTAAATTAGAATATTCTTCCTCAATCTGGGATCCTGATTACGTATTTTACAGTCAGATGATTGAAATAATCCAAACAAAAATTTTAAGATATTTAAAATTTACAGTCAATGGCTA
Source organism: Amaurobius ferox (assembly GCA_951213105.1). Classification (NCBI taxonomy): domain Eukaryota; kingdom Metazoa; phylum Arthropoda; class Arachnida; order Araneae; family Amaurobiidae; genus Amaurobius; species Amaurobius ferox. Next base: position 33,343,875 of record OX578136.1, read on the forward strand.
TTGTTCAAATGATCTATCTAGTGTAGCGTTGAGAAAAATGTTTGGTATTCTGGAAGATTTTTTTATAAACTTCTAAACAATCGTATATATATGGTTACTCATATATATTGAATATTATTTTATTTAATGTTCCAAAAATGGGTATAAGACGCAGAAATTTTTATCGGTAAAATATTGTTAGTAATTTTGCAGTCAATAAATTTTATAAATTATTTAATGTTGTCTGTAACGATTTGGATATTTTTAATGCCTATTTGTCATTTTAAGCTCAGTTGTGTACTTCAATTGATTCCTATGCTTTAAATAAGCTGTTCACCAAACGAAAAATCATTTTGGTAAAATAATAGATACGTATTTTTGTAGCGTTATTATTGATATTTTATTTAAGTCTGAAACAGAAAAGTTGATAAGCAAACAGCTTCTGCATAAATATGTGTACGGACTTTTCTCATAAAAGCACATGATCATGTATCACCATTGTTTTATTATATGCCTATTTTTAAGAAATGGAAGTTCATCAAATAAATAATTTTTGAAAGCACCAGCTACCTTCAAAGGGAAGTCAATTTTGGAACGAATAAAAGTAATCTTAACGTTCCTGGCGCATAATTTATAAAAAGTTAGGAAAACGAACTTGGTAGTAAATCAAGATTAACGAAAAACGCCAATTACAACGTTGTAGAGTAATGACTAATGAGTAAGTAACTCGACACCAGGAAAGCACTTAAAGCGTATATGAAACGGAATAAATACTTGTCAAAAAGTCAGGAATTGTAAGAAAGTGACACCTTCAATACTTGTCAACGTACGGTATAATATTCTTTCCCAGATTTAAATGTGCATGGTTGCTGACGGAGGGCATTTTAAACAGGCTATATGTTAGATTTCTGTGCATGTAACTGTTGTTTATTTTACCATTCCTGGATAGCACATTCATTTGCCAATGACAGTGTTGTGTGGGGTGGGACATCCTACTGGTTAGCGAGCTAGGATTGCGCTCGGACGGCCCCAGTTCGATTCCCGGATCTGTCCAAACTGTCTCTGTGTTCACGCGGAGTACGAAACTTTAAATATGTGGGTTCGTAAGTCCTTCCGAGAGGTTGGTGGTAGGTAAAGGAGGCTAAGGCGGCATCCGCTCCCACTGGGTCCAGTCTGAATGAGGTGGCACTTTTCCGGCAATCCAAACAGATTTCTTACACCTTATTGTACGTCGGACGATCTGGGTCGAAGAAGAAGAAGAAGAAGAAGAACAGTGTTGCGTTGTTGTTGAGACCCAGACCGTCCGATCTACCAGAAAGATGTAAGGTAACTGTTTGGACGGCCAGGAAGTGCCACCCAATTTAGATCGGAACCCAGTGGGGGAGGCATCCACAGGGATCGTACCCTCCTTCCCCTACCACCAACCTCTCGGAAGGACTTACGGACCCACATGTTTAACGTGATCGTACTCCGCGTGAACACGGCAGCAGTTTTAGCAGTGGCGGGAATCGAACCCGGACCTACCGAATGCAATTCTCAGGCGCTAACCACTGGGCTACTGCGCTCTGAACAGTGTTATGTGAAATAAATGTCTTTTGTAGCAGTTTTATGGTCTATTCCTACTAATTGGGCAATGGTCTACTGCTTTTCAATTCGAATTTTTCGTCTATCGCGCTTTGTTCCCAAGTTCGTAATTCCTAACTTTTGTAAATTATCCGCTAGGGGCATTGAAATCCCATTTATGTGATCGGGCATGGTCGTTTTACTATAGACAAACCTAACGTGTACACTTATAGATCTTACAAAGTTATTAGAGCACCTAAAACTTTCCTGCGTACATTGTCTATGTCAATACTTACATTTCCTTGCAAGCCAGAGTGTTGTAGTAGGTGGTAATGCCTGGGCGTAATACGGCTGGCCTGGTTCGAATGTCGATTTGGCTGATATTTTCTTTTATTTTATCCGCTAAAATTGCGTCTGATATTCAAAAGTTTCTATGACTAAAAATAAACTTCTCCCGTTCAGAAAATGTCACGCAGCTAGTACGGTAACAAAGTAATGAGCGGCGCCTCAAAAATAGAACTGCTGATCATAAAACATTTACCTCCATGTCATCAAACAGCGTCACTTCATATCGAACACATAAAGTGCTGAATTATCGATAAATCGATTATATGCATTTACGTTGAGCAAGAAAATGGTCTGATCGACTCTGGATTTGCTTCATTAACAGGTTGAGCATTATGTATGTTTGTCAAATACGTTGATGGTGTGTGGGTTGCGATTGCTTCAGTCAAATACGTACGTAATGCTTGACGTGCTTTTTTATTTCTTGTAAAAATTCTGTAATAGGAAATGTCCAAACGACTTGAAAGGAAGTTATACATTTATATAGTTTCTTAGGAAGCACGAAGGTAGCCAAACATTTACGCAAATGGAACAGAGCTATTAAGAATGTTCTATACTTTATAAAGTTACACATTGAGAATAATAGTAGTTACGAAATTAGTATTTTCCGAAGAACTTTTAACCATCAGTGTGTAACAAATAGGGTGAAATTAAGAAATATTTCAAAGAAACTGCGATGTTGAATTATTTGGATGGTATTTATTAATTGTAAAGTAAAAGTTTCGATAATAATACAGAGTATAATAAATTAGTAACAGTATCAACCGGTTTCAAACTCTGATTTATCGCATTACTGTTCGATTCAGCACGCAACCTGCAAACATAGCCCAACTAGTTCAGGAAAAAAACATGGTAGCCGTGCAAGCAAAAGTAAGACAGCGTCTGTCCAAATAAGAAGGCTTTTTACTTTTGCAGATGTAGTTTTTTTTCTCCTGAAGAAGAAGGATATGTTTCAGTTTCTAAATTGGTTAATACTACCACTTAATTATTATATGATGTATTATTAACAAAGTTCTACAATTATTTTTTAGTTTCAGAGATTTAATTTGGATTTATTAATCTAAAGTTGTTTATTTGAAATATTTTAACGACATTTTGTCACTTTCGACATGGAGAAATCTTAGACTACATTGGTAATGCCTAACAAATGCTGACACACATTATACAAATACATTCGTTAAAATGACTGTAATGAACATCAGTTCAAAAAATTATGGTTCATTCAATCAGAATTCGAGTTAGATTGAACAAAGACAGGATTCAAAGTTAACTGAAGTTGATACGTGGATGAATTATTAAAAGCATCTTCGAAAAACGACCTCTACCCCAGATTCAATACTTAAAATTTTGAGTTATAGTATCATTATAGGAAAAATGCACATTGTAGGGTCAAATAATTATGTAGCTCAATATTTCTAAATATCTGGTCCGGTAGCATTTAGTACATGGGAGCATCATAATTGATAGTGTGAACTGTGGATGTGTTAAGGGTATCACAATAGTTTTTGTTAACAACATAAATAAACCAAATGCATCCATAGCGTAACATAGCTATTGCCAACTTGAAAATATACACTTTCAAGTAATTTATATGAACAACTTGGGTACTAAATCTGAAAAAGATGCAACTTATTTCAATCTGATTATGTATATGATTCAAGTAGAACAAAAAACACTATGGAACGGGAATGTATGAGAAAGTCGAAGGATGACTCATACACTAGAGATTTTTCTCATGAAAATCGCTCCCACATGCTTTGATGAATATCCTAGATCAAAGTATCACAATAGCAGAAAACAAACTCTTCTTCAGGATGAACAAGATGAGCAAGTTCACTTATTCAAGCAAGTTCAGCATCAGCGGTAGAATAGTACATGTGGTTGCAGAGAGGACTAAAGTTTCTATCGCCACGAGGTTTTTCTTATCCTAGCCATATAGATATAAAACTTTCGGGAAAATACAGCATATAATCAACAATATATACTCTTCGTATAATCAGCAATTGGGATTATACGAAGGACTCTAAACATGTTTTTAATTTTTCGGAAGTCACAATTATTATTAAGCCTAATTCAATTTTTTAACTGGACTTTCTTGTTTCAAGTTTCTACATTGTTTCTCAGTCAAACTAATTTGCTAACAATCGTTGTCCTCTCCTCACTTCTACTCTGGTATAATAATTCATTATTCCTGTTTTCTCCTTTTGTTTTGTCGTAGTTTTCAATTATTTTCTACATACTTTTCTTGTTTGTATTTTCTACAACTAGTTTAAACGTCTCAAGTTCTTTTGTTACCATTTTACCACTCACTGTTTATTCTATTCGCAAGAGCTTTTACCGACTTGTTTTGTTTTCGAGCATTTTTTATTTTCTGCTATTCTTTCTTTCCTCAGTTGCTTTTGCCGTTTATTCTTAATATACCGCTATTCGTTTCCTGCTTTCTTGATTTTACTTCTTTCATTTATCCTCTCGGCTATAGATACTTTAATCCTGTCTGCAGCAATATGTACTATTCTACGACAGATACTGAACTTTGTAAACGACGTAGCTTCCCCAACCGGGAATCGAACTCTGAATCTTCGAATTGGCCAGCCGACGCTTTACCGTTGAGCTAATGGGGTGGAATTGTAAGCTCTTATTGTCGAAGTTGACTCTGTATTCTCCACACTCTAATGTCAGATTGGCGTACAACTTGCAATCTGATTGACCACCTCCTGCTATTTTTACCTCAGGTTAGCCTTCTGCTGCTATTTTTACCTCTAGTTAGCCTTCTGCTCTATTTTTATGCGTCAGGTTAGTGGTCACTATCCTCTTATTTTAAAATCAGCGCTCCATATCCTAGAGCCACTGAATCCGTGCTAGTCGTACTAGGGTCACTTTCAGACCTCCGACATCTTTGCACTGACCTACAGGGTTGTTGATTTGTTTGGACGCCATTTCAAAGTAAGTTGCTGCCCCAACCGGGAATCAAAATCTGGATCTTAGACTTGGCCAGCCAACGATCTACCACTGAGCTACTGGGACGGAATTGCAAAATCTTATTGCAGAAGTGAACTCTGCAACTTGCTTGAAAAAGTGAGCTTCCGCTTCTTGCTCGTCCTGAAAAAGAGGTTGTTTTCTGGCTTCGAAACCAGTTGATGCCTATATTTCATTGTATTTATACAAACATTTTATATAAATGTAGTTTTCTTAACAGCAGTTTTTGAGCGTCTTTTCATTATCCTAACTGTTTTGCTTTTATTATAATTGACCATGTTACGTTTTGTATTGCTATTCACATTTTCTTTTTCCAAATAGAAACATTCTAATCTACAATTCAATGGAACATTTCTAAAATGTCATTGATCTCTTTCTTGATTTATATTCTACTTGTACGACATAGTAGAGAAATTCGTGATCTGCAATCATTACACGGCTTATAATTTTTCTTTATCTAATTCAGTAGGTTTCCGATTCGTGTTATGATTCATGTTGAAAGGTGAACAAGAACTTTAATTTAATTAAAAAAGAACATCTGGAGATTGGTAGTTTCTCATATTACATTTTAATGTTTAATTTTTGCCATTTCACATGTTACTATTCTATTAGAACTGTACTTAATAAGTATGTTATTTGGCCTCCCAAACACCGTATTATTTTCTTTAAATTCTTTATGTGATCACATTCCCATTGTAAAATCATTTCTAGACCAAGGTAGAGCATTATTTAGAATAACATTTTTCAGTGGTTTCCGCGACAGCATCTCAGGGATCCGTGACGTAATAGTTTCATGTAAATTTTATTTAGGAAAAAAACGCATAACATTTTAAATGCATAATTTGGACCACAACGCACTTTTTCTCATTTTGTCATTCCGCCATCAGATTGAATTTCAAAACTATTTCGCGATCAAAAATGTTTGAAAATCACTGACGTAGGGTTTGTTCCACATCTGTTTGAAGTTTTGGAATTTTGTTTTTAACTATTAAGTAAAAAACACAACTTTATGATTCATTTTTGATAAGTATGTCATTTCTAACTCGCATTTGGTTATTTTTAAAGATGAATTAGAATAAAATAATACTATCTTTTGCTAATTCATAAAAGCGAGTCATGCATGGTGCTTATTTTGTTTCCTAATTTCAATATCGATTTCCGTGTGGAACAATCTCATATGTCATTTCTGTCACTGTTGTTCCTGATACGGAACATAGGGAATATACATTAAAATTTCAGTAATCATGTTTAACAGATCTGTCATCTGTTAGAAATCCTAAAAGAAATCTCCAACAACTTATTCCATGCAAAACTTTCTAGAAACTATGAGATAAAAAAAAAAAATTTAGAAACGGAAATGTGACAATTATCAGATATTCAGCCACGAAAGATTGAATATTTTATTGAAAATTACTGCCCTAGGATTTGAATAGCGAGCCAAAAATTTCATAACCTTATTCATTCACCAATATAGATTGAGTGTTTTAAATGAAATTTTACCCGATTATTTAAATAAGTAATCACACGTCTGTACATAATGAGATAAAGGCTGCAGGTGTTTAGAACATTTCTTTTTACTTTCCCTATAATACATAGTAATATATAAGAAAAGTATTGGAATCATGTCGAAAATCACAAATTAAAACTAATTGACCAAATTTCATAAAATGTTATAGGTTAGTCACTTGTGGGTGACCGTGGTGCTGATTTGATTTTGGTACGTTTCCGAAAAGAAAGAAACCTGCCTTTGTTGTAAAATATCCTTCAAAAAGCATCAAAATCTAAAATAAAAGACTACAGATGCTCAAATATGTCAATTAAATGCTTGTCTTATACGTAATTTTTGACGATGAAAAAAAATAAGATCAACCCCATTACTCTAGAACTAGTCGTTTTCGAGATATTGCTTTATTTTTTTCGAATTTTTACTAAGCCGTCTTTGAAAATACGTCCAGTACCAAATGAAAACGAAAATTGAATTAAAAGCGAAAATTATTGTCATTTATATAATGTGAAATTTAAAATAAAATGTCATTAAAATTTTGCATAAAACATTTATTTGAGATTTTATTTATAAATTACCTTGTTTTAAAGATTTTTTAATTCAGCTGAATTTGTGGTCATACTAATGATCCATTTATTTACATATTTAATTTAAAAATATTTAAAAATTATGACACTAATATTTGGGATACTTTTGTATCATTGCGCGGTTCACTGTTATACATTATAGAGTCAAAATCAACTGATAAGTAGTTAAGAGTTAATATTAAGCATTAACTTGTATTAACTTTCAGAATTTTTCTACGAATTATTAGCAGCTTTACTACTAGTTAATTCTTACATTAAATTCAATTATAATTATTATATATTAATATTGATATATAGTAACTATATGGATATAAATAATCAGCTCTTACCTTGCAAATATAAATATGCTGTTATTTGTTAATAATTTATATGGATTGAAATATAATAGTAACTATTATAATTTATAAATACTAATGATTAATTGTGTTTTTGGTGAGCCTCTCCTTCAAGACTGTTAAGCCACCCTTGAATTTCCCTCCAGTCCTCTTCAACTTCATCTCTGGGCAAAGTCCTGCTTTGGACGCTAATATCTCTGAATCTAATAGATAAAAATCTGATGTGGGTAGCATATGACTTTCCCTCCAGACTTAAATTCATATTTTCTTTATTTATTTAATAATTCATTATATTAAGTTTAATTGCACCAAATAACACTAAATTTGCATTTTTGATTCAATTTTTGGTTTTATTTGGTAGTTGGGCATTTTTCCCAAATAGGCGTAACAAAAATGCAAGAAATCTCAAATATCTTGAGAACGGTTAGTCCTAAAGTATAATGGTGTGTGTTATATTATTTTCCTCTTCAAACATTGCGTATAAAACAAGAATTTAATTGATACATTTGAGCATACACTACTTAGTCTTTTTTTTTTTTAGATTTTGACGATTTTTGTTTAGCCATTTTTTACGACCTGTCATTTCGTAAAAAAGGCAGGTTGTTCTTTTCCGAATCGTACCAAAATCTAATCAGCACCAGAGTGACCCAAAAGTAACTTATCTAGCAAATTTTGTGAAATTTGATCAATTAGTATTTTAGCTAGAGTGGATACATGAAATTTTTAAAAGCCATTTCGCAAAAAAAGGCGGGTTCTGTTTTTACGATTCCTAACAAAACTAATCAGCACCAGGGTCTCACCCAAGTGACTTACATATCAAATTCTAAGAAATTCGGTCCATTAGTTTTTGAGTTAGAGAGGATACAGACACACAGATAGACACGCAGACAGACAGACAGACACACAGACACACACACAGACGTCACGCTAAAAATAGTTTTTTCGTATTCTAGAGGTCTCAAAACGTGTAGATCCGTCGAAAACTCGAGTTGCGATTTTCAGCATGATTACAATACTTTCCCTATACATTACCATGTATTGCAGGGAAAGTAAAAATCTGATGTGGGCAGCACATGACTTTCGCTGCAGACTTATATTTACGTTCTCTTTATTTTAATTAAATTTAATTCACTTTTAATTCCATTTTCTTTCTCATTTAATAACTGGACTTATTTTTAAAGATGGCCTAGAGAAAATATGAAAAATCTAAAATATCTCGAGAACGGCTAGTTCTACTGTAATGGGGTTGGTCTTATTCTTTTCTTCGTTAAAAATTACGTATTAAATTAGCATTTAGTGGATATATTTGAGCATACGTAGTTTTTTATTTTAGATTTTGTCGATTTCTGTGGGCCGTTTTGCAAAAAAAGGCAGGTTATTTTTTTCCGAATCGTACCAAAATCTAATAAGCACCAGGATGACCCACAAGTGACTAATCTACCGAATTTTGTGAAATTCGGTCCATTAGTTTTTCAGCTAGAGCGGATACAAGCTTTTGGGGGCCATTTCGCAAAAAAAGGCGAGTTCTTTTATCCCGAATCGTACCCAAAGCTAATCAGCTCCAGATTCGGCCACAAATGACTTACCTACCAAATTTTATGAAATTCGGTCCATTAGTTTTTTAGTTAGAGGGGATACAAAATCTGCACAGACAGACAGACAAACACACAGGCAGGCACATAGACAGACACAGAGACAGACAGACACACAGACAGACACACAGACAGACAGACACACAGACACACACATAGACGTCACGCTAAAAATAGTTTTTTCGTATTCCAGAGGTCTCGAAACGTGTAGATCCGTCGAAAACTCGAGTTGCGATTTTCGACATGATTCCAATACTTTCCCTATACATTACCATGTATTGCAGGAAAAGTAAAAATCTGATGTAGGCAGCACATGACTTTCTCTGCAGACTTATATCCACGTTCTCTTTATTTTAATTAAATTTTTTCACTTTTAATTCAATTTTCGTTCTCATTCGGTAACCGGACTTATTTTCAAAGCTGGCGTAGAAAAAATACGAAAAACTAAAATATCTCGAGAACGGCTAGTCCTAGTGTAATGAGGTTAGTCTTATTCTTTTCTTCGCCAAAAATTACGTATTAAACAAGCATTTAATGGATATATTGAAGCATACGTATTTGTTGAGTTTAGATTTTGACGATTTTTGCGGGCAATTCTGCAAAAAAAGGCAGGTTATTTTTTTCTGAATCGTTCCAAAATCTAATCAGCACCAGGGTGACTTATACGTGACTCATCTACTGAATTTTGTGAAATTCGGTCCATTAGTTTTTCAGCTAGAGTGGATACAAGCTTTTGCGGGCCATTTCGCAAAAGAAGGCGGGTTCTTTTATTCCGAATCGTACCCAAAACTAATCAGCACCAGCCCCGCCCAAAAGTAACTTACTTACAAAATTTAGTGAAATTCGGTCCATTAGTTTTTTAGTTAGAGTGGATACAATATCTGCACAGACAGACAGACACACAGACAGACATACAGACAGACAGACACAAAGACAGACAGACACAAAGACACACACACACACAGACCTCACGCTAAAAATGGTTTTTTCGTATTCTAGAGGTCTCGAAACGTGTAGATCCGTCGAAAACTCGAGTTGCGATTTTCGGCACGATTCCAATACTTTCCCTATACATTACCATGTATTGCAGGGAAAGTAAAAATCTGATGTGGGCAGCACATGACTTTCCCTGCAGACTTATATCCATGTTCTCTTTATTTTAATTAAATTTATTTCACTTTTAATTCAATTTTCGTTCTCATTCGGTAACCGGACTTATTTTCAAAGGTGGCGTAGAGAAAATACGAAAAACTAAAATATCTCGAGAACGGCTAGTCCTAATGTAATGGGGTTGGTCTTATTCTTTTCTTCGCTAGAAATTACGTATTAAACAAGCATTTAATCGATATATTTGAGCATACATAGTTCTTTAGTTTAGATTTGGACGATTTTTGAGGGCCATTCTGCAAAAAAAGGCAGGTTATTTTTTTGGAATCGTACCAAAATCTAATCAGCACCAGGGTGACCTATACGTGACTCATCTACCGAATTTTGTGAAATTCGGTTCATTAGTTTTTCAGCTACAGTGGATACAAGCTTTTGCGGGCCATTTCACAAAAAAGGCGGGTTCTTTTATTCCGAATCGTACCCAAAACTAATAAGCACCAGCCCCGCCCACAAGTGACTTACCTACAAAATTTTGTGAAATTCGGTTCATTAGTTTTTTAGTTAGAGTGGATGCAAAATCTGCACAGACAGACAGACACACAGACACACAGACAGACACACAGACACACACACAGACGTCACGCTAAAAATGGTGTTTTCGTATTCTAGAGGTCTCGAAACGTGTAGATCCGTCGAAAACTCGAGTTGCGATTTTCGGCATGATTCCAATACTTTCCCTATACATTAGCATGTATTGCAGGGAAAGTAAAAAGGGAAATATTTTTGCTTGTGTTGTCGGAAATAGGGTCCATATTGTGAATGTATAAAAATAATTTCAATATTTTGAAATTTTGAAATTTCTCAAAAAAAACTTAAAAAACTATCTGTCCGAGCGAGAGTTGTTTCTTTTTTTCGCTTGAAATATCTTCGAAACAATAGAAGATCGATGTAAAAAGTCAACAAAAATATGCATTATAAAATTTAGTTTCTAAATCTATATCTTTAAAAAAAAGCTTTTATTATTTTCGAGTAATCGCTTGTCAAGTTGAAAATGATTGAAAATTTTCCATTTTTCAGGTTTGTAATGCTTATATCTCAGAAACTAAAAGTGTTAACTATGAACAATATGATCAATAAGCAAAAACTTATTTTTATTTAATTTTATCCTAAACGACATTGATGACACACACGCATTTCAATGTTCGGAGATTCTGAGTTCCCGAAGCATTCGTTCCACACCTCTAATGAGACCAGTTGATATGTATGTGCATTATACTTGAATATAATAGTCCCAGTATCAAAATTAATGCTTAAAGCACTTAAGCATAAAGATTAATTAGGTAAAATTTTAAAATTTCATAGGAAATATTTATTTTTTTTTCCTAATAAATATTTAAGTTTTAAGTTTTGACTCTGTGCCTGTATATGAAGGAAGGACGAGTTGGTGTCACTCCCTACATCCAAATTACATTTTCAAAGTTTGAAAATTTCAATAGTTTGAAAATAAATCAAGTGATAGAGGAAAGGGCGATAGGTTTAAATGGGGAAGTTATTGACTGGGTTTAGTATTTCTTTAAGCATTGAGTGATGAAGGTATAATATTTATAAAATGTAGTTATAAAAAGATACTGGTAATTATTAACATTATGAATAACAACGTAAAAATAGTTACTTTAATTGTTATTAAATGTAATCGCAAATACAAAATATTTAGCCTATGAGTCTTCTATTTAGCGTATTTTCATACGCTAAATAGAAGACTCATAAACTAAATAAGAGTCAATCAGATCTGAAAACGGTCTTGTCCGTCAAAATCTAGAATATGAAATTTCTGTTACACTGTGAGAAAAAACGAGGGCTCAGAACCCTTATAAGTGCCATAAACAGAGTGAATTTCCATGTTTCACGTTTTATTTTGTACCTCTTCTCCTATACATCGATAATACCTAAAAAATTTACGGCTAATAAATGAATACCTGTAGAATATATGATAATTTTTTCAATAAGATGAATTGTATAATGATATTTTTAAAAATTGTATAATTTTCATGAATTCATTAAAATTTTATCTTGATATAGGTTGCTTGCGCGCATGATTGCAACAAAACTATGGCTTCCAGAAATAAAAATATTACTGATTATCATGCAAAAGTATCCATTCAAGAAGACTTGGATCAAAATCAAAATATTTGTATAATTAAAGTTTAAAAAAAATATTTTTCTTTAAATTAAAAATGCAATTAAAATTTAAATTTAATTTTAAAAAACTTAAATTATACAAATGTTTTGATTTTGATCTAAAACTTCTTGAATGGATATTTTTGCATCCTAATCAGCAATATTTTTGTTTCTGGAAGTAATGGATTTGTTGCAATCATGCGCGCAAGCAACCTATATCAAGATAAAATTTTAATAAATTCATGAACATTATACTATTTTTAAAAATATTATTATCAGATTCATCTTATTGAAAAACGTATCTTATATGCTACAGGTATTCACTTATTAGCCATAAAAATTTAGGTATTATCGATGTATATGAGGAGAGGTACAAAATAAAAACATGAAACATGGAAATTCACCCTGTTTTTGGCAGTTTTAAAGAGTCCTAAGCCCCCTTACGTAATCGCAAATACAAAATATTTAGTCTTTGAGTCTTCTATTTAGCGTATGAAAGAAGTCAAAGAGATCTGAAAGAGGTCTTGTCCATCAAAATCTAGAATATGAAATTTCTGTAATAGTGGGAGAAAATAAAAGTTTTCATTTTTAAGTTTTCATGCTGTTATATAAAGTATTATACAGTACCTTTTTTATACAATAGCATGGGAAGACAATCATATTTAATTTTTTCGTGCTATTGTATAAAGTATTGTTTTTCCGAATTTTTTCAAATTCAAAATTTAAGCGGTGAAACGCAGTTTAGGATCTTCTGAAGACATTTCGAACAATTTTGGAAATATGTCCATCTCTCTGCGTATATATATTATATATGTGTATGTCAAGATATGGACACGGCAATCGAAATTTTATGTGTAGATACATTATGTGAGAAACTAGAACCAGGTAATTGACATGATTGGAATTCAAAGTATTTGAATTTTAAAATTTTCAAAGCATTATTTCATATTAAGGACTTGAACAAGGTTGATAGTTTGTAATCTGCAACGGAAAATACAGTTTGAATAACCTATTGATGTAAATTATATCAAAATAGTGCTAACACAAATTAATCGAAAGTATCCAATTCATCTGCTTTACCTACCTGTTGCCAACTGAATTAAAGAAACTTTCAAAGTATATTTAAGGAAAATTTTAAGAAAAATTTTAAAAGAATTACATGTGAACGAAAGCTCATAAAAGTATACTTTTTCATTATAATAAATATCATTATTTCAATTAATTAATTATTCAATTATATTTTATGGAATTATGCCCAACTATGAGCTAATAAAAGTTTAACAAACCGAATTCTAAAAACTGTTAGAAAATAAACAATTTGTTACCTCGTAAAATGGCGTTCAAACATAAGTATAATTAGAAACGTGTGCAACTAAATCTCACGAAGTCACCGCGTAAACCACCCGCTAACCACAGAAGGAAAAAAGGATACTAATGAACATAAAACTATCGTTCCCTGAACTGTCCAGAAACATCCAAACGATTTCTAATCGATGATCCCGAAATTAAATCCATTTCCGCGTTGCCATTCCTTCGATACTAAAGTATTAGAATTATTGAGACAAAAAAAATGCTGGAATGCTATGGATGACCTCTTTTGGTAACTGATGGTCACAGTCGGGTCACTGTACGGTTCGTACTCATATACCTTCACAAAGAATCTGCCAATGCATTTTATTGGCAGGTTGTTTCTTTTTTATTGATATTTTTACGATGCACGGTTTAATCATTCGAATGCGACTTGAGCACATAATACAGGGAAATTTCACTTTTATGGACAATACCTAACATAATAACAGAACGGTAAATTAAGCTGTTGTCATAAATTTATGTCTTTATGATGCATTGATGACTAATTTGTTGTCATTGGATCTTGATTCGTGTAGATTATTTTAGAGGTTTATTGTTTTTAAAGGATATGTTTCTCTACGCAACTTAGTGTTGCCAGAATTTAAAAAGTAAGACAGCACACACATGGGAAGGGATGTTGGAGGAGCCAGGTGCATAGCTTTTTGGGTGACATTTTTTTAATTAGAAAAGGAAATAACAAATTTTACAACAATTTTAACGCATATAACTTTAATAAAAATGAAAACTTTATTTTATTGACATGCATTCCTATTTAAACTGAATATTGATTCTGAAAACATAATATAACATACTATAATACATAATACATAATACATAATACATAATATAATACTATAATACATAATATAACATACTAATTATAAATTTTGGTTAACTTACAGATTAGTGTCAAAACTTATACTTTTGACTACTTTTGGCACATTTAAACAAAGGTACATTAGTTTCATATTTCCAAAATGTTAGTCAAGCTTCATATGAATTTTCAGTTATTAATAATTCTCCTTTAATTAGTTCTATAAGACATCTATCCCTATCTTGAGTCTTTCGCTGTTCATTATCATTATGAAAACAAGAAAGATCAATCATGCATAAAGCATTGATTATGAAACACTTTCCAACTTCAATGCAATTTTATATAAACATCTCTGAAATGCCATACATTCCTCGGTAATATTTTAAAAATTATCACAATACTACATTAATTTGTTATATTTTAAAACTTAATCGAAGAAAATGAACTTCATTCAAATGACGGCATTGAAATATAAATTGCCGGGTTTAAACATCCCTAAAATGCGATACATTCCTCGGAAATATTTTTAAAAATATCATAATACTACAATAATTTATTATATATGAAAACTTCATCGAAAACAAATGAACTTTATTCAAATGACGTCATCAAAACTCTCTATAAAAGCAGCATTTCATTCATAAACATTTTACCAATCGTTTCATTCATCAGAATACTATAATAATTTATTTTATTTAAAAATTTGTTATCCACCATATTTATTTTAAAATGTGAAACCCCTCTCTTACATATAAATAATTCAACCCTTGGAAATATATTTATTATATAATATATCTATTTTTTCTTTCTGGAGGATATATAAGAGGCAGAATTTAATTGAATTTGTTTTTCTCCCTATATTAAATAATTTTTATTTAAAAAACTACTTAACATATTTTACTGAATTTTTTTTATATATTTTATAGAATAATTTGAATATTTTCTATAATTTTCGAAGCAATTTGTGAATTTTAAATTCGCTTAAAAAATGTTTGAAGAATTAGATCCCATAGGGTTCAATGTATTTCATTTTTTCAACCCGGGTTCAATCCAAAACTAATTGGGTGATATTATTCATTTATATTCCCATAGGGTCCCACAGACCGTCTGAAAAACATACTAAAATTTCATTTTGATAAAGTCATTTTTACGGCAGTTATCATTCTAACGGACAGACAGACAGACAGACAGAATGAACAAAGTCATAAACACTTTTCAACTATGTTGTAAAGTGTTAAAAACTCATTCTACAAAAGACAATGAAGCTGATATACTTATAATGCATGATAATATTTGATATATATTTTCTGATAATATTTTATATATTTTTTCATTATTTTCAGGTGGCAAATTTTAAAAATACCGTACCAAATGTTAGAAGATGTGTAAGATTTCTGCCAATCATGTATACGTACAACATTTACAATGCACTCACTACAGTGTTCTTTCAGAACAATATTTTACTGGCTGTAAAATCAAATACATAATTGCATAGAACGCAATTATGCATTTGATTTTACAGCCGTATTTAACTCATTACAACATAGTTGAAAAGTGTTTATGACTTTGTTCATTCTGTCTGTCTGTCTGTTTGTTCGCATAACTGCCGTTAAAATGACTTTATCAAAATGAAATTTTAGTATGTTGTTGAGACGGTCTATGGAACATATGAAAATGTAAATTAATAATATCACCCAATTAGTTTTGGATTGAACCCGGGTTGAAAAAATAAAATACATTGAACCCTATGGGACCTAATTTTTCAAACATCTTTTAAACGAAGTTAAAATTCACAATTTGCTTCGGAAATTTTAAGAAATAGTCAAATTATCCCATAAAATATATGAAACAATTTCAGCAAAATATGTTAGTAGTTTTTTTAAATAAAAATTTAAATAATAATTACATCCATATTAAATAAAGAGATCCCGTGAGCCACTTCAAAATAAAATATGGCAGTCATTTTTTTCCCACTGTCAAAATAGTGATTTTTAAAGTTTTTTTACATTTATCTTTAGTGTTGCATCCATCCTAAAACCGCTTTATTTGTGCGTATTTTCTGTGCATCTATATTCTGTGCCAACGCAATTACAACATTTTTGAGTTAAAATGATCATCAAACTATTATTATTTCTACAACGAAGCCTAATTTTAATGGCTGCAGAATGTAAACAAGTGATTGTAAGCAGAGTTGTATAGGAATTGCCGAATTTTTTTCGCTCAAAATAATTTAACTCTGGAGTCTGGAATAAAAGTGATATGAATGAAATACTCATTGCTTTTACATAGAGAGCCAGACGATTTATATTTCGATGATCTCTTTGAATAAAGTTAATTTGAATAAAGTTAAAGTTTACAAGTAAAATAAATTAGTGTACTGTGATAATTTAAAAAATACACTGCTGAATGCATCGCATTTTAGAGATGTTTAAATAAAATTGCATTTCAGTTGGAAAATGTTTCATAATCAATGCTTTATACATGATTGATCTTTCTTGTTATAATTTCAACGTGTAAATATAAAGCATCTAAGTACAAATGTAGGATGTTGGAGACGTACATGAAATTGCAGCCGCGTTCTACTGAAAGCATGTGAATGAAAATTTTGATAGGAAAGTTGAAATGAGTTTTTTTTCAGAAATGGCAATGTGTATAATTGTTTTTCGTTCTTAACATGATATTTTTTCATAGAATCTTACATAGCAAAAAATATGTCTGTGTGTGAGTGTGTCTATCTTTATTTCTGTGCAGTCTGTACGTAAAATCAAAGATTCGGAAAGCAACGAAATTCTTCACAAAGGTACTTCAGGTCAACAAAATGAATTTGCTTCGAAGCAGGTGATTTGGAAATTGAGTGGCGATATCTGTATCTATGTAATTTACGCTACAGTCTTTTTTCGGACTCGTATAACGTCAGGTAATTCATTCTGGTTACTTCAAAATCTGTGGACTAAATAGAGAATAAAATCTATAATTCAATTCCCAGAAGAAAACGAACATATCCTGTGATTTATTACTGGTAACCCCAAAACATTAGCTCACTGTTTTTCGCATATTTATTTGTAGTACTTGTAAATTTTGTTATAAATACTGCAATCAAATTAATTTTAAATTCACATTTGTTTTAATCATTGCAAATATCATTGTATGTATCAATATAGTATTGAAAGTCATGGTAACCTGTGAGAGGTGTATGTATATGTTGTATGTATAGTTTTGCATGTATGTTTGCGTAAGTAGTTTTGTATATTCGTATATATATTGTGTATATATATATATATATATATATATATATATATATATATATATATATATATATATATATATATATATATATTATATATATATATATATCTTTGAGAATTATTCGTGGCATTTTGTATATGTAATAACCAATTTTAGAAATATTTTTATATACATAGTCGCTCCCATTTGAAATAGTTCTTCTGAGCATAAGTGCTTATCGATGTGAAATATTTGTGAAATACTATCTGTATCTGTATCTAGTATAGATAAACATATTGTATATAACTGTTTATCATTTTTATCTTGGCATTAAGTTTTGATTTCTGGTTTTGGCAGATATTCCTCCACCATAGGCTGTAATTACTGTAAACCCTCGGGTCGGTGCCTATAGGTGGCTAATCTGTTAATCTGTATAAAAATATTAGTAAGTGCATAAATATGAAAATTCATTTTAAGGGGCTCCTTAAGATAAGTGAATTTTTTTTTTTATATTTCAAGGCGCAACTGTATATTCATAGCTTCATAGAGTTTCACAAAGTGGACCAAAATAAATATATGATTAAATAAAGAAATAAATTTTTGTAGATTAGTAGTACCATTTTGCTATTTATATACATTGTGATAAATTAGATCTATTGGGTAAAGAATGAAATTATGTATAGAATGAAATCACATTTAAAAATACATTGACTTCGCAGTTTTCCGTAATTTAATTTGGCACCGCTCCAAGCCGCCAAATATTTTGCAAACTTAAATAATAACACAATAAAATTAAAAATAGAAATTAAATTGAATATATCTAATGTGAATAGGCAGCACATGATATTTTCCACAAACTCAAATTAATTTCATATTTATTTCTTTATTTTTTCATTCATTTGAGCTTTATCCTACAAATATTACATTAAATAGATTATTATTTAAAATTAAATTGATTTTACAGTTGTTTAGTAATTTTGTGTTGAATAATGCAGATTAGTATTTTTTTAAAACGACACCATGTTGCCGAAATTTCAAGGAAACAGTCATATACAGGGTGTTTTTCAGAAAGATTGCATGGTTAAATATATCTTAAGGGGACTCGGTACCCTTTGAACAATTTTTTTTGTTTAAGCACTTTACAATACTCTTTTTGCATATTATTAAATTATTTTATTAAGGAAAATTATTTTATCAAGAAAAAAGACAATTCTACTGATACAATTTGAAAAATTTAATTTTTTTTTTAAAAATTAAATAATTTTTAAAACCTATCTTCTCCTACATTTTCTAACTTTTTACAACCACTTTTTTTATATGGTTCTTTGAAGTGTCTTCTATAACTTTAAGGATCGGATTTTTGAAAAGTTAATTAGTTCGGGAGAAAAAAAATAAAATGTTGATTCATATGTAAAAATTCAACAAAAAATTGAGTTTTTTGTACATATCTATTTAAAAAAAAAAATTTTCATTTTATTGCAAATCCGATCCTTAGTTTCATAAAATGCACTATAATGAACATCCAGAAAAAAAATCAAGTCAATTGAGAAATACATATTTAAGTTTTAGCATTTTGAACATATTGATATATTGAAAAAACACGAACTGAGAAAAAGCACTTTAAAGGTTTTAACTTTGAAAAATTATTCTAAATCCATTTTAAATTACTTTAAATGTTATTTTAAATTATTTATTATGCACTTACCTTTAAAACTGTAGCTGTTTCATTGAATTTAACTATATTTATTTTATATAAGTGACCTTTAGCCGAAACCTTAGTTGTCACACATTGAAAAGAAAATCGAGAAAAAATATAAATAAAAATTGATTTTACCAAATTCATTATTATTTTTACACCATGAAATACATTTGACTCATTTCATTAAGATATAGCTTAACTATGAATATGATGATATTTATATTATAAAAGAAATACAAGATTTGAAAATATATTCATATCATAAAAACACACAATATTTCGTAACCTTATGCATATCATTTCTGCATAACTACCATTATTTCTTAACTTTCTTTTAAAAATACCTTGCACTGTATGTTACACCTTCCTTCTTTTTAACTAATATGTCTCTTTTTAAAATTGCTTTTTTAACCAGTTTACGTGCAAGTTGATATTTTGCACTTCGTCGTTTTTGTCGAAACATTTTTTTTCGAAAATCGAGCGCAACACCGAGATTCATGGAGCACTTTCCTAAAGGTATACCTAAGGCATTCTGTACTTCTTTTATGCAGCGCAGTGTATCTTTATTATATTCACACACAGCTTCCATTACACAGAGTTTTACACGTTTTTTATGTACAAATGTTTCTTTAGGACATTTCGCCAACTTCACACTGTGCAAGCTTTCGTTTGCATTTTGTGTTCCACAGTTTATGCACGATATTAACGAACGAAAGCAGATCGGAAAAAGTAAACAACGTTTCTTTATCAATTAAAATTGCGATTAAGCACTTTCATCTTCTTCCTGGTAGAAATATTTTGTAAAACAGGGAGTATTCAGTTGCAGATGCGATGTAAACATAGCGTAAACAGAGAAGTAGGCGTGGTATTTCAAGGGACATGGTTGCAGTCAAAAGCCATTTTGATATATTTATAGTTCTCGGATCTTCACGAAACTTTGTCAGGATATAATACGGGTGTCAAGGTATATTTTAAGCAAAAAATATGAAAATCGGTATTTTCGTCATTTTTCGCCAAATGAAGGGTACTGAGTCCCCTTAAATGATTGGCCGTAGACCCATGATTCCATTTTAAGAATGTTTTAAGTAAGGTAGGCATCAGACTTCCAACAGTTTGGGTCGTGTAACACGTTTTAGCGAAAATACAAAATTTCAGTTTTTATAACGAACCTCATGTATCGAACCTCTTTTATATCAAAAGAGGAAAGTTCTAATTCGCAAATTGAAAAAATTATCAATGTTATAGGATTTAAACAATTTTGATACTAACAAAATAATTGACGAAAACATAGATTTCAGGGATCGTATAAAAATTTAATTTAGTTGAATGAGATTTTCATTCGAAAACTTGCATGAGTACCTATCTTTAGCAAAAATTTTATGTAGTCTTCAATTATCCGTCGACAACTTTTCGGGTAATTTTGATCATATGGCAATATAGTTTTCATCATATGGCAATATGGTTTTGATAGTATGGCAATGGAATGATTTTATTTGACTAATTGAGCTATAGAAAATATTTTTCATACTTGACTATTCCTTTATAGGAATCCGTATAAAATTCTACATTTTATTATTCAAAGGTGTCACATAAACATAATTTGCTTACGATGTCTACATGAGTTAAAACATTTCTTAAATTGGAACCATTTGTCTACGACTAATTGTTCAAGACATATTCAGCCGCGTAATTTTTTTAAACGCCCTGTATAACACACATTTATATTTGTTTCTAACGGCCACTTTACACAAATAAGATTCACAAAATATTAACCTAAAATAGTTAAAAGAGTATAAATATTTTATGAGCGGTTTACCTTAGCATAGTGAGAGGAATATTCGTTTTGTCATTAAAATAGTATTAAAAAGTACCATTTGTCTCCTATAATGCTGAGCATATTTTGTTTTTTATTTTACTTTTGTTGGCTTTGGTGGAACAAAAATCTAATTAATCTGCTTCCGGACAACACATGACTCTCTTAACAATCAAACTTTAAAAAATCGGATTGATATAGGATCTTTAGTGGGCATTAAATTCTTCACAGACAGATATTTAACCATTGCACAGCAAACACCTAAGTACATACACGTAGAGAGAGGAGGAGAGTGGGAAAACTCGAATTCCAATTCTCTTTCCTGTCAGAAAAGTAGTACTTGCACAGCAACCAACTATAACTATCAATACCCACTTCTTTGATTTTGATTCCAAAATTATATTTTACTTTAATTGAAATAAAATATTGATAACTTTTGATGTAAGTTTTCTTTGACTTTTGCACTTGTTTGTGGTTGGGAGTTACTTCCGAAGCACATTCTTTCACCATTCATCATATTTTGTCCTATTTTCAGCGACACCAAAAGTCGAATTCAGAACTTTTTCTAGAAAAATGTTAAATCTTAGTACTTTTCTAACAGAACGGGTTATTTCTATTCTCTTAAACGGGTGCATTGCTCAACACTACGTCACACCTCATAATCAACCGCACATTTGCAGTCCTATCACGTTTGTTGATGCTTGGAAATTTCCTGAATAGAAAGTGAATTCGTCCTATTTGAACTTTGGCATTTCGGCCATTTTCGTTACCCGTACTCCCGTTTGTATTCATTGGGTTTCATTAATTTGGCAGAAAGAAAGCGGACATTAGGAGAATGATACTTCTGAGGAAAAGTATAGAGGAACGTGCGATGACCTGCTTGCTCACATGACATCCGAACACGCCCCCTATGGCCCCCTTTTGATGCGGCCAATCAAAAATTGGCCATAAAGAATTCTAAGCTGGGAATTTTCCGAAAAAACAATGAATTCCTAAAATTTGATATTCGAGATAAAAAGCAACCCATAATCTAATGTATAAAAAAATTAATGTATAAAAAAAATCTAATGTATTTCTGACTGAAATACTTATCTCTGGAACCATGCGATGGATTCTAGTAATTTTTTTCCAGCTATGAGGCTGAGTCCAGGGAATATTTTGATGTAAGTTTTACTATCTCTACAGCGAAGTACGGAATGATAAGAATTAAAAGCGTATTTCCGTCTGTCTGTTTGACATGACAGTTTACAACCAGTGAACGAAACAGCGATTTTACATTTTTTTCACTCTCATATTAAACTCAATAAAGAGCATGTTCATACCTAAAAATATCTTCAATTTCATATCGCATTAATTTATAAAAATAAAACTTCTAAAATTTAAAATTTAAAATAATGTAATAGAAATGTAATTTCTAAAATAGAAGTGAAAACTCTGTCTCTGACCTAAATATTTCTAGGAATACTTGATAGATTTCGAAGAAAATTTTTCAAGCAATATGACTGAGTAACAGAAATGCTTTTAATTTAAGTTTTATCCTCTCATACCTATCAACAGAAAAAAGAAAATTAAAATACATGTTCTTGATTGTTTCTAATATCCTCTTATAACTCATGAATGATTCAAATTATTTCCATGAAGTTTTTCATTAATTTGGTCAGAAGCAGGTTTATTGCTAAATATTTCAAATTTAAATTTTGTATCTTATATATTTATTTCGGTATTAACCCGGAAACGACAGATATTGCTGCTAGTTTATTATATAAAATTTTTGAACATTAGATATTAAATAATAAAGCAGTAATATAAAAAAAAACTTATGAAATTTTTATTTGAAGCGTTAATTGTTTAATAAAAATTTCAATAACCTGTGCAATATATTTACTTTTGTAAGTGTCAATAAAATAATTAAAGAAAAATATTTAAAAGCGAATAACATAAAAATTGAACATAAACATGATTTTGAAATGTAACATCTTATGTAATGTAGATCATTGTTTCTCAAGCGTCGGTCCCTGGCGTTCATTATACCATGCCGCGAGAGATTCTCTTGGAATTTGTCGTTTCAGTTCTCTAAACATTTTTTAGGAATAAATATTTCATAGTGGAAATATTTTAAGGAGAAGAATATTTGTGAATGTGTGGAAAAGCTCAGAACCAGAACGCCTAAATAACATCTATGTAGCAAATGTCACTAGCAAAGTCTTTAGATTTTAATATAAATAAGACTACTCAGCTAACGTCTATAGTGAATTACAATGGATACATATTTTTTTCAATACCGTTTTCTATTTTTCAAATCAACATCTGAAAAATCAATTTAATAACGCAATAATCAATTTCATACTGAATAATGCAATTACACATACAAATACACAATTTCATGAGTTCAGTGATTGATAACTTATTTAAATGAAATTTTATATTTGTCTGTCAATATGCCGCACCGTATATACATAAATATTCTAATACTTTTTATGATTATGCCATGATCAATTATTAATATTTATGTTAGTTTAATGTATGAACTTAAAAAAAGAATTAGAAGGATATTTACGAGCAGATTTGTTGGGGCCAAGCCCTATTAAAAAGGAATTTACCGAGCCACGGGCTCACAAAGGTTGAGAAACACTAATGTAGACGACCGTAAAAAATAAACATATTTCCTATTAACAAATAAGTGCATGCTCTTAAATTTAATCAGTAATGAAAAGTCGTCGTTGCTTAGATTTTACGAATCGTTCCTAAGATAGTAGGGTCTAGTTTCTCCACCACGCTTCGCGCAAACGTAATGGTTAGTGATCACTAAGTGTGACGCTTGTACACTTATAAAATTCTGAATATCAAAATCCATTTCAAATGAATGCATAAATAGAGTGCGCATTTGAAGGTTATATTAACATGAAAACTACGATTTGTAAAAAAACAGTATTTCATGTACAAGCACTATGTGTTGCCTTATTTTCAACATTTTCAGGCATTTTAATCTAAAAATCAATCATTATTAAAAAATGTTTTCAATATTTTGATCAGGCGAATAACCAGCAGACGATTTTAGTGTTTGAAGCATAACCTTGTTTTCATGGTTATATGCCAGTGTGCAATAATATGCCAGTTATACGCCAGTGTCTTTACATGCACAAAAACACTGATTTCTCAACAACTGTTTAATATAAATGGCTTTTGGGAGGGGGGTTGGGGGAGAGGAAGGGAATTACATAGCATCATTACACATAAATACAAACTGAAAAATCAAATATGAATACACCTGATACAAAATAATTATGAAATAATTTTCTACATCCATGAATGTCTTCCCAGCCTCTAAACGTCCGACAGCTCACCCCCTCAAAGATTCCTTCCAAATAATATTTTTGAAGCCATAAAAAACTGTTTAGCGTCGATAAACACGGAAATCATATCCTGAAGTGCAAAAGTTCGCAGGGAAACATTCATGCTCAGCGCCGCTTTACTACTTTCCCTAAAATACATATGGAAAAGTATTGGAATTATGTCGAAAATCGCAACTTGAGTTTTCGACGGATTTACGCGTTTTGAATACCCCTGAACTCGAAAAAACTATTTTTAGCTTGACGTCTGTGTGCGTGTGTGTGTGTTTCTGTCCGTCTGTCTGTGCAATGTATGTATCCACTCCAACTCAAAAACTAGTCGACAAAAATTTCATAGAATTTAAATCACTTATGGGTTACCTTGGTGCTGATTGGATTTCGGTACGATTCGAAAAAAACCCTGCCTTTTCTGTTTTGCAAAATGTTCCGCAAAAATAGTCAAAATATCAAATTAAGGACTGCTTATGCACAAATGTATTCATTAAATGCTTGTTTCATACATAATTTTTGACAGCGAAAAGAATAAGATCTACTCCACTATTCTAGAACTAACCGTTCTCGAGATATTTAAGTTTTTCCTCATTTTTTGCAACATCGCCTTTGGCAGTCGCCATGCAGTCGCCAAATGTAGCAAGAACTGAATAAAAACTGCGAATTCAGTACCATTTCAAATAATTATCAGTGTTATTTCGCGCAAATAAACACAAATTAATGAATTGTGAAATAAATAAAAAGAAAATAAATTTGAGTCTTTTAGGGAACGCCATGAGCTGCCAACAGCAGTTTTATTTTTTTTTATTTTTTTTTATTTTTATGTATGTAGAGATAATTTTGGACAGCAGTATAGAGGGAATTAAAACTGCATAAAAAATTTAATTAAATAATATGAAAAAAATAGTCTGCTATAACTATGAATTAAGGTATTTCAAAAACGGTTAGTTGTACCCCAATAGAGTTCATTAAGATATCTTAGGATATTTATTTTGATCGCATGATGGTATCCAGGAAATCGCAGAAAATAAAAAGGAATTTTGTGCATTTAGCCATTCTCGGAATGTTGGACTAAAAATTTCCTCGATTTATGTATTTTTCGAACTAAATTCCAAGATTTTAGATTTTTTTCATAACCAATAAGTGAACTCTCGCGTAAATGCAAAATTTCAACTTTCTATCTTCAGCTGTTTGGGTTGTGTAAATCATCCCTTATTCAGTCAGTCTCACTTAGCTGTATGGTATAGATTTCACTTTTTACCGAGAGTGCCTTGTCTGTCCTAAATTGTCAAACGATTTCCATGAAATTGCGTGTTATCATTTACATCAGTAATAGCAATAAATATATTGATTTTGAGCTAGATTGAGCTATAAAAAAATCTTTATTTAGAATATCCTCCCTCACTCATAATATCGAAATTTACAGATCATATGTTACTAACATCAAATATTTTTATAAGACTTTGTTCTTTTGTATTGTTTTCTTCGTTCTTTCCTGCGTCACTGGTCCTGTGTCGGCTATGATTCGATTACAGGAGGTCATCAGAAACAACAACAATTTTTATAAGAGCTTATTGTATTTAAACTTTACCTTTAAAACATAGTAATGTAGAGGAGAAGTATTGGAATTTGTTCGAAAATTAGAACTCAGATTTTCGACGAAATTACATGTTTTGAACAAACTATACGAATAAGCCTATTTAAGGCATGTGTGTCCAGTGTATGTATTCACTCTAAATCAAAAACTATCCAACGAAATTTTTATAAAATTGGGTAGTGAAACCACATATGCGTTACCCATGGTTCTGATTAAATGTTGGCATTGTTGACTTAAAGTCTTAGCTATATCCCACCTGATACAATTAAACCTTGGTTAAATAGAACTGGGTCTTTGAAGTGGCCGGCAAAACTCCACAATATCTGAAATAAAAGACTTAATATATTAAAAAGTATTGTATCAAATCTTGGTATTTTATTTTGTAATTTGACCAACCCCATTGTGCTAATATAAACCATTCTTTGTTTTTGGACAATTTTTGTATTTTGGACAGAGTTTTGTATTTTGGACAATTTGGCGACAGTTTTCACTGATCCAGTTTGCCAAATAAGAAGAAAATTACTTAAAAATTTCAAATATAATGTAATTTCAAATGGATTTTCATTTTATTTGTTATTTTGTGTAATAAAACTCAAATTAACTCATTGTAGGGAAAAAAAGAGAAATGAAATTGAGTCTGTAGAAGTTATGTGCTGTACAAACCAGTTTCCTTTTATTCAAATCAATAATATCCAATAAAACTACGATAGAGCATAATTTACCAAATTGCATAAAAACCTTGTGGATAGTTTTGGAGATAATCATGCATACTTCAATTCTATCCCCCACATACATGCACAAATATATAAACAGTACACAAAATGGGTGAAATATAAACATTTATTTAAACCAGATATATAAAAATCTGTTCAACTGCTTATGCTGTTAAAAATAACAGCATAAGCAGTGGATTTAAATTATCATTTAGCTTAGAAAGCAAAAGAAAACAAAAAGGGTTCAGGATGAAAATACAGAAAATCCGCACCACCATAGTCTTGAAAACACCTTTTACTAACTAGTTACATCACGGGACTCAAGGAAGAAATCGGTCGCAAACAAAATTAAAAAGAAATGAAAGGGAAAAGCCGAGCCGAAAGTAAAAGTATTTAAAAACTTTGTCAGTAACTAAAACTTCAACCTTAATTGTCTTGTAATAAAATGAATATGAAAAGAGCTGGTTTAAATAATAAATAAAAATAATAAAGACAATAGTAATTAAAGATTTTAAAACGAACCACGCTTATCTATAAAAAAAATAATTAGCGTTTTAAACCACTAGAAACCACCGGCGCAAAGTTGTAAAATCATAGTGGATTTTTTACAAATGAAAAATCTCTTAAAATTAAACGTTTTATTTTTTATAATTTTCATCCCATAACCGTGCTTTCCAATTTACAACAAATTTCTATTTTTTATAATTCGCCTATTAAATTCTTGAACTGACACACTGATACATAGGATCGGGTGAGCTTTTACATCGTGGATAAGTCACATCTCCACCGAATATGCAGACATGCTATTTAAAATTGGCTCCGAAGAAACCCTCACGCGAATATCACAATTGCGTTCTTTATTTACAGCGATGAAATAAATAAATGATTCATTAAATATAACAAAATACATTAATTATTTAATTCATCACCACGAAGAATTCTTATTTCGCGTTTAATGCGTGACACATGGAATGAAAACGATTCATTAGCGTTTATATGCACTAAAATAGAGTAATATTTCTTGGAGGAAATAAACTTGGACATATTGCTGTCGTTTTCGTGCTAGTGATATATTTATTTGAAGAGTTTTAAATGTTTTCAGTTAATATTAGATTAGTCATGAATGATGTGGGAAGTAATTACTGAGCGATGAGTTTTATGAAATATTTATAGAATTGAACAGCATATTTCTTTCTAGAAAGAACTTTTGTATCTAGTGCATCAAAGCAGTATTAATAGTAAAAATATTACGAATAAGAATATATTTTTACTTTCTCTTGCTATATTATAGACCGAGGATTCTTTATAACGGGATACGGCTCCCTTGGGGAGGTCTAAAGAGGATATCGGGGAGGTAAGAAATACTTCCCAGAAATTTATTACATCTAATCATCTTCATGTTTAATACTGGGATTGAAATAATAATAAACTGAGATATATTAATAATTGGATATATTTTAATTTCAATATTTTGTTATCAGGCTGGAATTGGCAACTGATCTACACCTGATCAGTAACTATGTAAAAAAGTCTCTCTCATACACCCGTCTGCAGCACTTGCGTTTATGAAATCTCCGGACTCAAGCGGACCACGCATCTCTTCCGAACAATATTATTAATGAATGTACTACTACATAAAACGCAAATTCTAACCTAAGGTAAGGTGCCTGTAATATGATCAGGGCTGAAAATCGCAAAATATTTATTCAAGAAAATTAAATTAACGACACTCGCCAAAAGTCGCGAATTTGGTGATACTACGCTAAAATATGTCGTCAAATTTCCCAAATATGCTACCAAGCTTAACAGATGGATCGACAGAGATGTTTGATTTTCTTATGTTTTTCCATTTATTGGCGTTATGTCAACTAAAGAAACGACTGAAGTCAATGTTAAATGCAAAATCGTACATGAAATTTTATAATATCAACACGCTAATGCCCCGTGAGGATTATTCGTTGTGCTTAGTGATGTCACTTTTTCCTGTCACTTTTTCCAAAGGAAAATATGTACAATAACGGACGGAAAAATGGAGTCAAGAAAATGATGAAGATATGTTCCCCAAGAAGAGCTCCGTTTACGACCCTCGAAAGAGCTTGAAAAAAATATTTCGATTAATACCATGCTTGATAATGTACACCCCGGAGGAGTAACCTGCCCCCTCCCCCACCCCCCAATGAGAACTAATGATATCACGAACAAAAAAATGTATTGCGGCTATTTTTCACAACAATGATTGAAACTATTAAGTCTCCTGATCACTAAGCCATATAATGATCATTTTATGCATAATTAATCTATATAATTAATCTATATAATTAATCTATATAATCTACATAATTATTCTGCATAATTAATCTCAATTATGTCAAATCCTATGCTGTCATTCTAAAAAATATATAATTTCGAATACATTTCGGAGTTTTCGCTCGAAAAAAAAATTCTATCTAGTTCTGGATTTTTTAATAACAAAGCAGGATATACAATTTTGTGAAAATCCATTAATATGTGTGGCCGCTATCGTGTACACAAGAAATCGACCACGGGCAGACATACATGCAGACAGACGGACATCACTCCAAAATTAGTCAAGATGCGTTCAGGGGGTCTTAAACAATTGGCATCAAAGTCTCGAATTCGGAAATTTTTGTAAAAACAATATTTTCTCCATACTGTATTACATAGTATGAGAAAGTAGAAATACTGAGACACCGAAGGCTACTTAAACCGAGAAAATATGAGAACACATGACATAAGTCATGACATTAACAACTGACATGATTTTTTTTTTAATTCCATTCATAAAGATATATCGGTAAAAATAGAAATTTTTGCGAAACTTCCTTCAACTGAAGTGCGTGCACATCTTTTCTGTATGATTTCAGTAGTAATGTTACTCCTATAACATGGCAGAAACAACTGAATGACCTGTTTTTTATTCTTTTCCAAGCTACGATAAGATTTCCGTTACATTCGGAAGTATTTTAACTTAACTGTAACTGAAACCGGCACGAGAGTCACGAAAACTTATAGGAGGCTTAGGATCAATATTATCAAAGTTTAAAATCCTAAATATTTTTTCTCATCAAGCAAATCACTATACAGGGTTCCTGAGAAAGTCCTTAAGTGTTTTCATAACTTTGTAAGGAAAGGCCCATGAGTGAATACGTTAAGTCTGTCTGTAGTAACATGACCATGCTTGATCAAATAAAAAGTAATTACAGTGCCGCTAACGGAGAATTGAAAAGGTAGTAACACGAATTTCACAAGAAAGCGAGATAGAAGAAAAATGTCAATTTGAAGGTTGTAGAACACTATCTAGTGTCTAATTAGTAGAAATTGAAATTCGCAACGCACAAAACGTGTATACGAAAGCAATAAATATCTCTCCCATTTCATCTATTAGTAAATGTGCGGTCACTAATTGTAAGAAATGGAAACTCGGTACGCACAAAACATGTACACGAAAACCTCTCCTATTTCCTATATTAGTAAATGTGCAGCCACTAACTGTAAGATATTGAAATTCGATACGCACAAAACTCGTATGCGAAAGCAATAAATACCTCTCCTATTTCATCTATTAGTAAATGTGCAGCCACTAACTGTAAGAAATAGAAATTTGGTAAGCACAAAACGTGTATTCCAAAGCAATAAATACCTCTCCTATTTCACTATTAGTAAATGTGCAGCCACTAACTGTAAGAAATAGAAATTTGGTAAGCACAAAACGTGTATTCCAAAGCAATAAATACCTCTCCTATTTCATCTATTAGTAAATGTGCAGCCACTAATTGTAAGAAATGGAAATTTGCTACGTACAAAACGTGTATACGAGAGCAATAAATACTTGTCCTATTTCATTGATAAGTTGATATGCGGCCATTAAATATAGGTAATTAAAGAAGAATATTCTTTCTCTAACTCAAATATTAATTGCCGATGACGGAAAGGAATTTTGATTCAGGATTGACGAAGGGAAATTTTAATATTTTTCTAGCGAGCGATCAATAGGCAGCTAACCTATATATGTAAGGCTGCAGCTAACTGAAATAGGCAGAACAAATGTCCGCAGACTCCTCTTTCGAGGCAACACTGACTGACTATGGAGAAATGTGTTAACCTTCATAGTTAATTAAGCTGTCTTTTCCATGGGTGACCTAATTAGCAACCGATACAATATATATATTAGATGAATTTAACAATATATACGACCGCTGCGCGGGTGCAAGAAGTCTGCGAATGATAAATGCTCAAAAATTTCATAAAAAGGACGATTAATAGGGCTGTTTTTTACCACAGACAAATGCTAGAAAGCCGAAATTATTAAGATTACTATTTCCTTTACCCCATCTGCATTTTGTATAGCTTTTTAAAGTATCTTTTATCCTTTCCTAACAACTCTTTCAGACCCGAGAACTCAGATATGCAGCCATAAGCAATTTACATCGTTTGTGGATGTTATAAATGGATTCAACTCCTTTCTGAGGTGCAGCTGTTTATTTATAGGCGTGTGTAGTGTGCGTCTAATCTGTGTAATTGAAATGTAATGAAGTATGTGTCAACTATAACTCAAGAACTATCAGATTTTTAGGAAATTTACAGTTGGTGTTTTGTCCTTGTGCCCATTAGATCTTTGTATAAATTAAAAAACAGAAGTAATTTCTTTTCACACTATGGACAAGAAAATGAAATAAACGATAAACTATATGTATATGTTTAATAAATGATAGTTTACTCTGAAACTTTTCATAAGAAATCCCACGCTATCAATTCCGACAACCCGTTTATGAAAAATTTAACGATTTCAAGTCAATAAAAATAATAAATTACCAAATAAACATTAAATAATTGAAAACCTGGAAATTTAATGCAATTCTAAGTATTACACTTATGTTTTATATGAAAAAAGGAATATGTACAAATTCAATTAATATAAATAGCAAAAAAAGAGAAACAAAATTATTATATATGGGAAATGTATGTGTGACTCCCATAATTTTGAAAAACCTACACTACCTCAAAATTAGTACGACACAACATTTTAAATGTTTCAGTATTTTGCAGAGTAAAAAAAAATTATATAATTATATATATATATATATATATATATATATATATATATATATATATATATATACCGGGTGGTCAGAATAAAAACACCCCTACTCTGAGCTCTCTATACATCGAACTACTCAGTGTAAAGGCTCCAAAATTGTTGAACCTACAATTCAAGACATGGGGAAAGGGATTACGCGAAAAAGAAATAGTTCCAGAAACACCAATAGGTGGCGCTGTACAACAGAAAATATGCTGAAAAGACACAAAATACACATTTGTAACACATTTTATTCGAACGTACCAAACATTCATATCACAAGGACCTTATCGATGCAGGGAATGCTGCTCAATATGGTTCCCTTCTTCAAGATGTAGTAAAATCTGCAGTTTGTGGACAGCTTGTTCAACTGCGGATCGTAATTGGTCGATTGAGATGCTTCTCACATGCAAAGTGATACTGTCTTTCAAATCTGCCAAGGTTACCAGACGTAAGACTTTTTAAAAGCCTTTAATAAACAAGACTTTTAATAAACAAGACTTTTTAAGTATCCCCACAGCCAAAAATCACAGGGGTTAAGATCTGGAGAACGTGTTGGCCAGGTTGTCAGAAACGCACGACTAATTACTCTGCCATTAGTAAAATGTTGCCGAAGAAACTGCTGTACACAGAGTCCAATGTGTGGAGGGGCTCCATATTGCAAAAGGGTAATTGAATCAAGACATTGGTGCTGTTGCAGTTGGGGTACAACAAAATTTTCGAGCATGTTTTTGTACCTCCTGGCCGTCACGGTGCATGTCACAGGGCCATTGGGAGTAGCCTCTTCGAAAAAGAAAGGTCCAAGAATGAATGCGGCTGTGAATCCACGCCAGACTGTAACTTTCGATGAGTGAAGTGGAATCTCTTGGAAGGTACTAGGGTTTTCCGTGTCCCAAATGCGACAGTTATGGGTGTTGACTGTTCCACTTAGATGGAAATGGGCTTCATCGCTCCATAGAATCTGTCATGGCCACGATGCATCCACTTCAACTCTTGCCAGAAATGTCAATACAAAGGTCAGTCGCTTCTCCCTGTCGATGGTCAGCAAGTGGTGATTGTGACTAATTTTGTACGGGAAAAAATACACTTTGTTTCTCAGTACGTTCCGCACTGTGCTGTAGGAAACACCCAAGTGTCGTGACACTCTACGTGCACTACTACAGCCTATAACGTTATCCATTGATTGTTCAACAATAGCGCTGGCAACATCATCAACGACATCTGAACGAGTCGATTTGCGTCCTCGACCCGGCTGAACTCCAAGATGTCCGGTTTTCTCGAATCGAGCGATCATTCTCCTGAGAGCTTGTGGAAGTAATGGTCCTTTGCGCAAATTCTTAAGTCGACGAAACTCTGGAAGTGCAGCTGCAGCATGTCCTTTGTTTTCATAAAACAGCTTCACAAGCAAAGCGCGTTCTGGCGGTGTGACAGCCATCGCTGATAAGAATGAAAATTTCCCAGTTTTATCCCCTTTTATGCCCAGAACATAGTAGCTGCAAACCAAGGGTTTATGCAATTTTTTGTGCTTACAGTGCGAAATTGCAGTTACAATGACAGTTTAAGTTTCTTCACTTTTTTATCTTCTTTTTTATCATATCAGCAAAAGAAATTAAAAAGGAAAATATCCATATCGCATGTGTTTGTTTTTTTGTGATTATTTTGTGTCTTTTCAGCATATTTTCTGTTGTACAGCGGCACCTATCGGTGTTTCTGGAACTAATTTTTTTTTTTCGCGTAATCCCTTTCCCCATGTCTTGAATAGTAGGTTCAGCAATTTTGGAGCCTTTACACTGAGTAGTTCGATGTATAGAGAGCTCAGAGTAGGGGTGTTTTAATTCTGACCACTCGGTGTATATATATATATATATATATATATATATTAAAATAAGATACAAATATGATACAAATGGAATAAAAAAAAATGGATGGGAAGACTGACGGGAAATATGCTAAAAAAGCCTAAGGGGGATTGTGACCCCCTTAAATCCCCAGTTTCAGCATGCTGCTAGGTCGCGGCACACTTCCGGTATGACAGCAATTCCCGTAGCACTTCTCCAATGCATGCACATCGAAAGAATAGACCTTGATTTTCAACGGAGTAAAGAAGAAACTATACCTAATTCCCATAGAACGCTGTCATAATCCAAAGAACAATATAGAAAAAGAATTCATCCTTCCCCTTCGTTATTTTAATCAGTCACAATCCATACCGTGTTTCACATACTCTTATATCAAATCACTACAACATTCAGTTGTCTCTTCATTCACCATGATTGAAAGTAGTTGTTATTATAAAATCGTGATCCAAATCTCTATTTCTTTTTGTTGCCAATTCGTCATTACAAATTTCCATGATGCTATGTACTTGTGTATATTTATTTTTGTAATGATCATCCAGTTGACGTTTTAAAAATGCCTTAGGATACTTTTGTCGCAATTCTTCCCCTATCACAAACACATCTCTATCTATGCTTTCATTTTCATTG
Source organism: Amaurobius ferox (assembly GCA_951213105.1). Taxonomy (NCBI): domain Eukaryota; kingdom Metazoa; phylum Arthropoda; class Arachnida; order Araneae; family Amaurobiidae; genus Amaurobius; species Amaurobius ferox. Next base: position 33,378,177 of record OX578136.1, read on the forward strand.
TTGATGATTCGTTGATGTGGTGTTGCATAATAACATTACAGAATATGTTACGATATATATTGCTATAGAAATGCGTCAGATAATTGATCTTTATATCAAAATGTGTTCGTTTGTCATATATATTAAGTATAATATGATCCTGGTCGTTGTATCTATTATTGAGATCTAGGAAGTTAACTTCCTTTGGATTTAGAGAGAAATTAAAAGAGAGAGATACAGGGTGTCCCAAAAACATTGACCTCGCTTTTATGGCTTTTATTCCTTAAATATTGATCTTAGACATATATAATAAATTTAAAAGTTGCGTGAAAACGGGTACAGAATTTTATAAAATCGATTAAAATTTTCAAGGGTATTCAATTTTAAGAAATATAAAATGTAAATTTTTTTACGGTCCCCATATAAAAATATTTCCAATGAATAAAATGTGCCCCATACACTAATAAGGTAATGTACAAAATTTCAGCATTTTATCATAAAAAGTCCCAGAGATATAAAAAGACAAAAATGCTGGCTTAAACCACTTTCTGATGCATCGACATGGGATCTCAGAGGGGGAAAATCATGTCGGTAGATCGCGTTTCAGGGGTCATACATAAATTACAAAAGAAAAGAATGATTACATAAATAAATAATAATTTCGCTATTTATTGGTACAAAAGAATCTACACTGTGTAGAAATAATAACTTTACACAAAGACTACAAAGTTTGTTCAAAATGTTTCATCCATGCCAAAGATCCGTTAAAAATAAGCGGCAGATATTATTTGCCTATGATGCATATCTGCGTT